>CM057811.1:18626881-18681881 GCA_030067965.1 Latrodectus elegans
TTCACGCATAAATTTATAAAAACATTTTTCTTAGAATGGGAATTTCATAAGACAATTCCAAAACATGATCATCGTTAAAAATGTACCCTATGTATATTTTCACTTGAAGATACTGATTACACTCAAATGTATGCAAAGTTGTAAATTAGGCTAGAAGCGAGAAATTCCATACGGATTACTTAAAAAAAATCGGGTGCCTGTTAATAGTTCAAAGTCTACTGACTTAAATCCTACGAGGATATATTAACGGTACATCATTCTTGAGCTTCAAAACTATTGTATACAGTATTTGGTGACACTTGTTGGCAGAAGAAAATACATAATATATTTTGATTAACAGATATTTGGTACATGAGCTGATATCTTCACTGATTTCTTGACATTGAATTTACGCCATGGCAGAACATTGAATTAGTAACGCTGATTTTAAAAAATTCAAAGGAGCATTAAGAAAATATTTTTAAATAATATCAAACAAAAAGGAATACTAAATAAAACCTATATTTTAAATTTAATGTTCAAAAACTACGACATCAGATTGGAAAATAAAGTCATTTCTCCGATTACCAGCCATCATCGAGTTTCTGAAACGAATAATAATTTGTTATCTTTTTTGCTCAGAAAATTCCAACTTTACTCCAGTTATTGATATCCTGATCTGAAATCGTATATTTTAATCCAAATACACAGTTCCATTTTTATTCCAGAATATCTCCTCGAGTGTTTTGAAATTATATTCTTTTTATGCACAGTTATTTATATTTGATCATGAAGACTTCCAAAGCTCAGGTGAAAGGCATAGAATATTTAAAACAATTTTTAAATTTAATTTTTAAGATGAAATGCCTTGTAATATCAGTCACATACAGTCATAAATGCTTGTAAGAGATCTAGATAAATTAAATATTAAAAAAATGGTAATTGAAGATAACATTTTGACTGATTTTTAATAAGATGTGCTTAATATTTTTTTTCTTCTTTTATAATAAATAGCTGCGAAATTATCATTCATCTCCAGCTTTTAAGATTCCCGTAAAATAGAAGATTAAGAATAGAAATAGAAAAATAAGTGTGTTAGATATTAAAACTAATTTTTTACGAAACATTTCTCTCTTTATAAATAAACTATTATTTGTAAAAAAAACATTATTTAAAGTGATCTAGATAAAAAATACAAGCGTAATAAATTCATACTTAAATCTAATTCTCTTATTTTATTGATCAAAAATGAGGCATATTTATCACATTTTTTTTATTAAATCACATTTTAAAAGGCATTTTTTATATTTTTCAAAATAAAAAAGTATCTCAATGTTGTCTATCTCAATAAAGTACCTCAATCTTATTTCCATTCATCAGCTTGTTTTTCAAATAATAGTTTATTTATAAATCATTTCTTCAACAATACAAAACTACGTCATATTTTTTCTTTATCATTCATTATTGTTCTCAATAATTTAATCATTACATAGTTCTTCCCAACATGTTGCATGTGTGTTAACATTCGAAAATCATGAAAATAAATTTCAAGCAGTAATAGATGGAATTTTTCGAAGTTGATGGATGAATAATCACCTTCATTCAAAGCTTAGTGTAAAATTATCTTAATCTTCATTATTTATGGTAAAAAGGCTGCATGTCAAAATGGCCAGAGTAAGGATTTTATCTGCAACCTCACTCCAAGTTCAGATTGACAAGTGCATGACCAAGTGCAACGTCAATTTTATACTATAATCACTTTTTTCAGAGTATTCATAATGATATTAGAATTTCAAATTATTGATTGTACTATATTTCATGAGCAATATAAAAGGAGTCAAATTAGGTAGGAGAAATTCTCCAGGAATTGCTTTAAAAAATCCTGGATTTCAACATCGTCAGGACTTGAATAAACAATGAAGAACCTTTATGATTCTACAATGGAAACGTTGATCTAATTTCCCAACTATAAAATAAAATTGAATTTCATAAAAAAACAGATCATTAAAAATAAAATCGAAATGATTTTTAAAATTTTAGTTCATAAATGGGCATTAAAATTATCATTCTTTCTATGGGACTATGTTAAGTACCAGTCTAGTTCGTAAAACTGTGAAAGCTCATAAATTAGAAGATTGTAAAAACGAACATGAAATGTAGTTTATTTTGCAAAAGAAGTAATACCTAAAGTGAAATTTTAATTGCCATATGATTATAAAAATGCGTTTCCTTACATATTGTTTGATTTTGATAGTTATTTCTCCAAGTAGTTAATATAATATGAAATTCAATGTTTCGGAGGAAAAAAATGATTTTCTGAAAATTCCTAACTAATTGATTCTTTATAACACTGATTTTTGTTTAGTTTCTGCTATAATTTTAGCCTGAACGTTATTATTGCATATCAAAAACTAATAGTAATAAATAAAGTTATCATAAGGATTAAATTATCACAGTAATTTTTGATCAGATATTTGAATAATTAATCTGTTTGTTAAACCATAAAAGAACGCAAATTCTTCTTCTTGATTTCTAGACTTCCCGAATTTTCAATCCACTCTAAGAATTTGTATTATGTTATGTGTCTCCTTAATTCTTGTAGTTAAGAAAAGAAGAAAAACACTTAAAATATGAGCAATTTAAATTACATTATTTGCTATTTTGACATCTTTCATGCCTTTATGAATATGACTAACAAAATATAAGGGATACATATAATCTAGTTCAGTGCTTTTCACAAGTAACAAAGCATATATTAACATACAAAAATAATATAAAATATATTGCCTCATTAAACAAGAAGTAATAAAGTCATTAATATTCAGATTCATGATTTAATGAAAGAATCTAGTATACAATCTTCTTTTCGATATTATAATCCCCATTTTTTTAAATATTTAATTTTCAAATTTTCTCTGGGTTTATTTACTATGAGAAGTGTAAATATAGTATCATTATACAACAATAAATTCTATAATTTACATAACATATTTGATAATTATATTTCTCTTCAAAATGGAAGACGCCCATTCATGGAAAAACGCATTCTAATTCAAACAGCAAATATTTTCGCCAACTTTATTCAAAATTTATGAAATCAGCAATGAAATACAGAGTTGCTACTGAAATCCATCCACTCGTCTTAATTCAGTTATAATTACAGACTCTAATCTATACCTATGAGCAAAATAACATTAACTATAGTTAAAATAAAAATTCGCTTGCTTTTTGATTATTAAAGTGCCTTCATTTGTTACTTTAAGATGCTCATTCCATCATTGAAAAGTAAGTACACCCTCGGGTCACTCAACACTTTGACTCAAAAGACATTGCAGGTTCAACCAAGATTTGGAATTTATTTTTGCCTTCATTACAACGTCTACCCTTTAGGATAAGTTGCTCACTAAGTTTATGTCAATTATTGATATAGTTGAGATCATTTGTCCTATAGTATGGTGCATAATTCAAATTTAGTTTTAAATAAAGGAAGTCTGACACATGTCACCGCCAATCCAAATTATTCCCAAGAACTTCTTTGGGATTCCAAACGTTTCCATCTGATTATTATAAAACATGACACAGTGGCTGCATGCCGTATAAACACAGAGAGTTATAGTGTAAAAAATATTTATCAGATCTAATTGATGAAGTCGAAGGTATTCTATTAATTAAAATGCCTTCATGCACTTCATATGTTATCGATACGTAACGTAAAATTAATAGATTAAGCTCAAATCAGAAGAAATATTTCTGAATCATGACACCGCTACCAAAATATTTCAATATTTCAGCAATAAACTCCGGTAAATATCATTCAACAAGTCCTTTTCCTATCGATTTTCTCTCTCTCTATCCTGTCCTTGTATGTGTGAATGAAGTATGAATGATGCCTACCCTATAAACGGGTCCTTATGTCATGTGTGAGGGTGCGATGGTGGCCCACTCCCTGTGGTGCACCCGGGGCAACGCCTCGGCGGCAAAGAATCACTGTGTCTGGCCGGTTCTTGGTATCAGGGAACAATAGATTAATATACTCTGTTGCAGTTGAAACTATCTACAATCTGCCATTGGAAAAAAAATATATGTATATATATAGTTATGTTAGGAACATTATAAGCGAAAAATACTGGCATGAAATTAAAACAATTTCAAAATATTATCTTTTTAATAGTAATTATCACAAATCAAATGCTATTTTGAATTCTTCTTTATTATTTTTCTGTTTAGCTTATAATTATCCTAAATATTTTTAAAACTTTTTTGGGTTGAACCTGTATGATATGTGTTGACAAAAATATTTTTTAGTAGATTTTTTTCATTTTAATAAATAAATGTTTTAGTACAGAAAGTGTTGCATTTTTCTCATTAAATTTTTTAATTATTTGTTTTTAGTGAATTTTTTAATGTATGTGTTTGTTAACTTTCAGGAATGAAAAAAGGCCTTTGCGGTAGCTATTTCCAAATAATTTCCCCAAGAAATAACTTTTACCATTTAAGAAAACTAAAAGGACAAACTTTAAAAAAATATTAAAAATATGAAGCTATATTTTCATATATATTAAATCTTACTTTAAATTATGATATTTCGAAAAATTGTCCTTAATTACATTTCTAGATAATACAATCTCTTCAAAAAGATTTTAAAGATCAAACGTTTTCTAGAAAAAATAAAATTATTTATAATATTTTTCAACTTTATGATTTTTTAAATTATTATAATTTTTAATACAAAAATGCTAAATTAAAGTGACGTTTACCAATTGTACTTTGTGCCAAAGTTTTTCTGAAGAATTTTTTACATAGTGAGAAATACAAAATCTACTAAGATAAAATACATTTTTAAAAATTAAAACGGTAGGAATGCAATTAACTTAAAGTACAAATTCCGTTTTAAATTTAATAAATGAAACTACGCAATGCATGTTAATTTTATAATCAAACATTTTTATTGTTTAAAATGTATTATTTATTAAAATAATTTTTAATTGTTTAAACTGCAATATATAATTATGCAAATATAATTCCCATACATAATCTTAAGAACAGTTCTCTTAATTAATATATGATGAACTTCAGTATTTTAGAAACTTATCTAAATATTAACAAATCTTCGTTGGATGAGTCAATCAAAAATCATACTCAAAAATGGATAGATTTTTTCAACAACAACGAAAACAACCTGACATCCAGAGATTTCTTTATCATAGCATCTTACAGCATCATCGTCATCGTAAGCATCTTTGGCAACTCTTTAGTCTGCAACATCGTGGCTCGCAATGCGAGCATGCGCAGTACAACTTACGTTTTCATCGCCAATTTGGCTCTATCAGATCTCATCATGACTGTTCTCAACATACCTTTCAACGTAGCAAGAATCCTTCTCAGCAATTGGCCATTCGGAAGTTTCATGTGCTCATTTGTGCCAATGGTACAGGTTACCACAGTCTATGTCTCCACTTTCACAATGACGTGCATTGCTATAGACAGATATCGAATGATCACCAAACCATTGAAGCCAAGAATGAAAATATCAAAGGTAAGATTGTGCACTTGGTCACTTTTCATTTTCGAATATATCTTACTAATGGATTTCACTCAATAACCAATACACTTATTGGTAAATTTTATTTAAAAGTGGATAATAAAGAACATGCCTTTTTTTAGCTCTTACATTCTATTATTCCATGCAATTGTTGATCTAATTTTATAAACTGAAAATCCGTTGCTGGAAAAATTCATCTACATTATATTTCAATAGAATATTTTGAAAAATTATAACACAATCCAAGCATTTTCTAATATCAATAACATATTTAAAAATAAACTACTTTTTTAGATCATTTACTGATATTTTTTAAAAAGATGAAAATATTTAATAAAACAACAAATAGCATTGCAATGCATTTCTATCCAACTTATTCCCTTCTACTATGAGAATTTCTAGTAATATATAGGAATATTTTCCCTATATATTCCTAAATAATCTTAGACCATTAGTATTTATTCCCATATTTAATAATACTATTTCAAAATTAGGCATCAATAAGAAAATAAAATCTACAGAACATTTTCTTAGATACTGTTACACTTGAATTTCTAGATTGTTGGGTTTATGTTGCTACATAATAGTATATAAATTTATAATATTTTTATTTTTATCAAACATAGTAATCTTTATTATTTTTTAAATTTTTTACTTTAAAACAAATAAATCAAAAACTTTCTAAGTTTCAAAAATGGCGAAAACGCGATTTTTTTCTTTCAAACTTTTATAATATCACATCTTAGTCGAAAAATAAATTAAATTGCCTTGAAAATCTTGAAACCTAATACACCACGTATTAGGTCTACCAGAAAGTTCTGTCAATTTTTGGAATAAAATAAAGTACAAATTTTTCTAACTTCAATAAACTTTAGTAAATAATATAATTTCCATATTTTCTAATGACTTCTGACCAGCATGACAGCAATTTGTATAACCATCTTTTATAACTTTTTCATTTTCTCATGTGGAAAGTGGAAACAGTGCATAATTGATATCTTCTTCATTTGTGAATTTTTTGCCCTTCAAAAATTCAGTAAGGACCAAAACAAATGATAATTATAAGGGAATAAGTCCAGGTAATATGGTGTATGGGACAAATTTTTTCAACGGCAATATTTTGACGATCTCCATTCTTGGCCTCTTTCTTGGAACATCACCTAACTTTTTTCTTGGACTGCTCCCTTTAAACTATCCAATAGCTGACAATATTTTTATAAATTGAGCTTTTCGTTCAGTTTTTAATGAGCATAATGTATTATTTATCAAATAACCTGCCATATACGCAATATTTTTTTATTCAAGAGTCAAATTTGCTTAAGAGTTGAAAAGGTTGGGTTTTTCACCCAATATACCCTTTTCCTTAAGATGCTTTGGCAGTTTATCCACTTTTCATTCCCAGTTATCATCCGGTTTAAGAAGGATTCGATTTTATTCAGTAAAAGTAATTCGATTACCAAACTTCTTCTGGCTTAATTCTTGTAGGACTATTTTGAATATTTGCCCACCAATACTATCTTTCAAATATGTCCCGAAATAGTTTTCTGATCTGAATTGTTTTCGATGATCTCCGATGCTGTCAGGAAAAGTATTTTCTTTAACATGGTTTTAACAACATCGTCTTCGATCACTGGACAGAAATTTCTGGTAGTTCTAATATCAAGAAACAAAGCATACGTTTACAAAATCTTAACACAGATATCAGTTGTGTTCCAAGGAAACTTTTTCTGTTCCCAGTACAAATACTGGTTACCTCAACACAAAGTTTTGAATATTTGAATGGGATTTTGTGGAGGACACATCAAATAAATTAGGAGTGATTGTATGTTCTACTGAACTTTCCTTATATTTTAAGAATCTATTAATTTGTATGCGATTGTGAGTTCAACATATAGGCTTAGAGGAATATCTCTCGGATCATTTATTAACATCATTTAACACCAAAATTATTTTCGTTACAAACTGTTTCCTGAGACAGAACTATTTGCATTTTACTAATTTGAAGGGCCGTGGTAGTCTAGTGAGAGTATCAGCCTTCCATTCGGAAGGGTGGGTTTCGATTCCCAATGCCTCCAAAGACCCACCGAGTACATGCAATATACGTGCTCGTTAAATCTGTGGAATCGAAAGTCCTGTGTTGGTCGTAGAGCAAAGCAGTTACCATGGCTGCAATGGTCAGGAGAAAATTTTCTTCCCTTCAGGTCAATGTCGAAATTTAAAGAGTAGATCCTCTGTGGTGCCATCTATCGGAGTATTTAAAGAGCAAAGTTACACTTTTATTTTTACCTTCGTGGTGCTCTGATTAAAACGAAAGACGCTCCCTATTGACTTAAATTCGCACTGCCAGCCACAGTGAGCTTGGCTTAAACAAGTGCCATAAGTAACAACTCATTTGAAAAATCCAACTTAAATACTTGAAATTCAGTGCTAATTTTCTTCCTACGCTTTTGTAACTCTTCAAATACTCACAACTAATGAATGATTATATTCACATCGGCATAATATTTTCGTATAAATGATATTAAATAGAACTTCTTTCTATCAAAAATGCGGGTTCCTAAAAATGTACAACTTCTTTTAACTATTTGGCTATATATTTTGTTGAAAAAGATATTAGCGGATCCATTGAAGTAAACAAATCATTTTGTATTCACAGTTTTTATACAAACAATGCACCGTATTTGTTGATTTTTAATTCGTACCAGCATGCTTCCCCATACCTATATATAGTCCAGAGTTGGGTTCCACGGATCGAAACAACCGGGAGGATTCTTCATATTTTTTAATCAGAAACCACATAAGCAGAAGTATACCCCCAATATTTGGCCTGCCACCCCCAGAGGAATCATTTCAATTGGAGGACATTACGACTATGCTCAGTTTTAACGTGCCCCAGCCACCTTTTGTGAACATGACGAATCTTCGGTTAAACCAGGATTCGATCTAACTACCTTCCAATAAGAAGAACAATGTCCTAACAAACCAAACCACCGTGACCTAATTCCACGAAGTGTAATTCACACTAACTGCTTGTTAAAATGATCTTTCAAATTGTGTGCGACAACTGATAATGTGTAAATGTTAAAAATAAGACATGGACATGTGTAAGTTCTTATGTGCTTCTCCAGTTCTCTATTACGAGCTCCTATGCAAATTCCCCATTCATAAGACCTATGTATTTTTATGTTTCTTGTAACCGTAATTTTAATGAACAGCAATTAAATATGTTTTTATCTATGATATTCATCTTTTATAATTAAATTAATCCTCAGAAGTTAAAGTAAATACTCAAACAGACAGTCTTAATCAGAAATCAAAAATAATTTTTTAAGATGAATTTCACTAAACATTATAATAATAATAGACGAGAGTGGGTTTTCTTTTAAAAATTGAATATAATTAATGAACTTAAAACTAACAAATTTTAACACCAAATATATAATTTAAAAAATGAAACTTTTAAAAAGATGTCTAATAAAATTTAATTAACTAGAAATTGTAAAAAATATATCAACGTCTACTTAAAATGAACTTTTTTCAGATATATTTTTGGTCATTTTATCATATTTAAATAATTCTAGAGTATAAGTCACTTTAAGCAATTTTGTAAGTAACAAATGTGATATAAATCTCAAAGCCTGATACTCTCCTGAACATAATAATATCTATCTTTTATTAAGACAAATATATCGGTAAACAACATTAAATCAAAGATTATATTATAATTCATATGGAGATCAATTCTTAGGAAGAAAAAAGTACTCACAATTTAATAAATTCTCAATCATTAAATTGCAAAGCAAATTAGCTAATACTGACAAAAAAATATTTCAGGAAAGTGTATAGTTCTTAAAATAAAGTAACTAAATAAAGGCCAATTTTTTGTTAACTCTTTTACAGATATATCCAATAGTAATATTTATTAAATTGTGCAATTAAGGACTCGAATTCCAAAAGCATTTATAATATACTGTTATAAACACCCGCATGCAAAATAGTGTATTTGTAATAAATTACAAACTAATTTTAAATTATTAGAACTACTATTCTTGTGAAAGTAGTTATTCTAAATTATCTAAAAGCTAATAAAAATGTACCGTCAATGTACCGTCAATTTTATTCAGTGAGTAGTATAATTTAGTTTAAAAGAGAGAGAATTGCAATGCCAATTTTCAGTTGTAATTCAAGCTCAAATCATTTGAAATGGAAAGTGGATTATTGGTGATAACCATAAACGACAAATATAGCTATTAAAATTTTACTGTATCCAATTTTTACAGAAAAATTTCTTCTACTATTACTGTATCTACTTACGCGTCGGGAGAATAGAGCTTGGGGACTTCCTAACAAAATTCATTTTGGCCTGTTTCAGTAAAATATAATATTTTAAAAATATTCTGACTATTTTATATTTTAGTCGACCTCAAGGCAATTTATTTTCAGATTGCTATCAGAGACATTGATTGAATCCATTCCTCAATATCACATAGAGTTTGAAAAAAACCGTTGTTTCTGTGAGCTTTAAAATTATGATTTTCTGCAAAGTGTAATTTTTAGTTTCAAATTCCAGTTGATATCATTTGATTTAATTTCAACTTTCAATATTAAGAAATTCCTTTTATTTCATATTCTGAATTGAGATATCTGTTACAAATTATGTAATCTTAAAGCATTGTCTGTACCTGTTACATAGAAGGCAATTTTAAATCTCATTAAAATATTAATAAAAGTCTATAAAACGTGAAATAAACTTAATTTAAATCATTTTTAAGTTTCTTCTTCATTAAAATATTTTTCCAATGAATAATAATATTGGGATATCTGAAACTAATTATGTAAGTTTAAAGGATTGTCTGTACCTAAAATATTCATAAATGTTGCAGAGAAATCATTTTAAGGGATCTCTTTAAAATATTATTAAGAATATACAAAACATGAAACTAACTTAAGCATTTAAATCATTTTTAGTTTTTCTCTTCATTAAACTATTTTTTCCAATGAATAATAAGTCTTATAATCATAATTGAATAATGAGAGCTTTATGAATTAATACCTTGCCTTTAAGTTTTTTCTTTAATATCAAATCTGAATCGATAATGAAGTTGATTAAATACCCCTTTTGAATTAATGAATAATTAATGTTGTGCATGTTTTAAAAAAGTGAATTTTTCGCATTTATTTTATTCTTCCGTTCCTTATTTTAGGCTTTCTTAGTGATTGCGGGTGTGTGGTTGCTTTCTTTCATGATGTCTCTGCCATATGCCATCTTCAACAAGGTCATATTCGTCTTCACATACAGACCATTGATCCGCTGTCGGACGAAATTCCCCAAGACCGTCAGTCGATGGCTAGAGCTCATTACTTTGATGACCCAGTACGTGATCCCTTTATCGGTAACTGGAGTTCTTTACTGTCTTATTGTAGCCAAAGTCTGGTCTCGGGGTGCTCTGGGAGTGGTCACTGAGGCACAAATGATTTCTCAGGCGAAAGCCAAACGAAAGGTACGTGATTTTTTGTTTAGAATGCTCATGTCAGAAGAGGTTTGTTCTCGCCATTTTTATCGAAGCGCAATTTCTAAAGGTAAAATAGTAAACGATAAAGAGCATTTTTTATTAAAATAAACACGCAGGTACATTCTGCTTAGTTGCAATGGTGTATATAGAAATTAATGTTTGAAAAATGTCACTGTTTGGAAATGGTATCACAAAGAAAAACCATATTGAATATGTCTGAAAATATACAATCCCAAAAAGATATGATGAATTCTCTTACAAAAGAATACAACTCCCAAGAATATCAACCCCATATGGTTTCTATTATACTTAAAATTGATTACTTCATGCATTTAATTTTCAACAATTCTAACGATACAAGTTTAATATTAATGAAGTACAGACAACGATAAAAATATTACCAATTAACGTAAGTTAATTCTAAAATGATTGCTCTTCATATAAACATACTTTTTTTTAATGGTGCTTGAATCTGAATCAGACACTGTGGATTTGAATTCAGACTTCTACAATTCTCTAAAACTGCTATTTTGGAAACTCATATCGCTGCATAGCTATTTGTGAATGCTGTAAGGAATTCCAAAAGATTGTGGATCTATTTGGTGTGGTTTTTGTCACTCAATAGTCTTCGTTTTTTGCCCATTTTTTCTATTTATTTGTCAAATGGCATTTGTATAAAATCGAAATTTGTCTATTTAAAAAAACTTTTGGCATTTGTATAAATTTAACAGAAAATTCAAGAAAACTTTGCTGTTACCTTTCAATTAGGAAACTGATTACAATCATTATTTGATGTATTCATTCTATTGCATACAGCATGAGATAATGTTTCAATCACGTTCATGTGAAAGCATCTATTTTTACTGTTTGGCAGTTTATTATCAGCTAATGCAAAGAATTTTTCCTCGGTGCAAATTTATAAGCGTACTCTATTTTAATGTCTAAGGCAACTAAAATAGGTTAAAGTGGATAGTTTTAAAACTATAACTTTTCCAATATTTATGACATATTTTTATAATTCTTTGTTATTTCATTCAAATGCTCAGCAATTATTATAAAAATTCATAAATATATATGTATGATATAAGTGTAGGAACATGATCATTAGAGGAGACTTTAAAAAAAAAATTCATTTTGCACAAATCTTATGTTTTTACTAAAATTAACTGTGATTAATTTATGCGATTTAATTAACTTAGAATTTACTGTAAAAATTTCAAAACAAAAGCTAAAGAAATAAAATATTATGTTCAGAAAAAATTATCTTCTGCGTAAAGATTTTTATATCAAGTATAAAGGAAAGTAAGCACTGTAAAGTGTAAAACACCTCACGCGTAAGGTAAGTGTGTGCATATGTGTACATACATATATTAATCGTTTGATTTAAGTTTTATTCTAGTGTTAAATTTATTTAGTGTATTATAAGAGTGACAGTAAGTACAATTTGCTATTCTTTAAAATTAACATTCTCTGTTATAAGAATTGTTCTATAAACTGCAAACATAAGATTAGTAGATTTCATTAATTTCATAATTTAAATTTTTTATGTTGATCGACACACATCATTTAAATACTATTTAGGCATTTAGTAGAAGTAATAGAAAAATATAAGTATGCATCGAATGAAATTATTTTCATATTAAATATACTTTCTTTTTTTTAAAAGTACTACGTTAAAATGCTAGCCACAAATAAAAATATAGCAAAATCTAATCAAAATCTAATTCTTTTCCACAAATTTCGAGTACGACACATACAATTTCAGATTATATATATTGAAATATCTGATTATAGGAATTAAAACTAAATTTCAAAAATAGCACTGTGTAACTTGAGAAAAGGTAAAATTTGCAACCATTTGCTGCTTTCAATAAAACTCAGAATTTTTCATTACCAGAGGGCTTTATTTACTTATAATTCAATTAAACTTTTTCTTTTTCATAAAAGTAAAGAACTCTTATTTGGTGATGCCCATATCATATTTTTCTGGTAATCTTAATTATATTGCTGTGAAGCCATTGGATTCATCGAAAATATAAAAAAACGGGAATAAAGTGCTTAAGGGATATATTAAAAGGCTTATAGCCTAGAATGTTAGCCATTTTATTTTAAATATATAATAATTAAATTAGAACTTTTTTACTTTAAATGATAAAAATTTAATCTTTTTAAAAATAACAACTATCTTATCACATTCATTGAGTGCAAATAGATAAATGCGAACACTAAAACGTGAACAGAATCAAATTTATTCACATTCGTCTTTTACTAAGTGCAATTTTCTACTGAATTACTTCATTGTCTTTTATTTATTCAAAATTCTAGCGTGTGATATATATAATAGTATTAGTTATTTAGATTAAAAATGCATTTTAAATTAAGGAGCAATTAAAGTAAACTGTCAAGACCTTAAAAAAAAGAGAAATATATGGGTTTCTTAGAAAAATCCATCTGTATATGAAATAAATTCCGTGTAACTACTTTAACCGAAAATAAAAATTTGAAATATAATGTTTTTAAATATTTTTGCTGTTATCTTCTCTATTAATATTAAATATATATAATACAATGTGTAATTTTTAAAAAAATTGAGATGTATTTAATAACAAAATATTCTAAAAATAATTTCACTACTAGTAAATTTTAATAGTATATAGAAAGTACTTCCCAGTTTATACAGTACTTAAAAATCCAGATAAATGCAACAATTGTTCCTTATTGTTTTGTTATATTCAGTTCTATAATTCAAATTGAAATATTATCCTTAAAGAATGATCACTAATTATTTTAATTACGATTATTTGCAAGTCATTTATTGCATATAATAAATTAAAACTTCAAAGTTTGAAGCGAGTATATAAACGAATATATCCATATTATATACGAGTATCTTACTTACTCTACGCGGATTATTTTCATTAAATCGAAAATTTATTAACATGAACCTGCTTTGAATTCATCATAGATAAATATAATTTTCGTTAAGCGATATTATAAGTTGAAAATAGAAATTACTCATCGCATTAAGAATCTCTTTTAATTTATTAAAACAGAATTGGCAAATATTAAATGAAGAACTTTGAATTCCTGAACGATTTTATTTTAATTACTCCTTCAATAGAATTAATACATGAAAGTTTTGTTTCCTTAGTACTGTAATACAAAATAAATACTTTAAATGATGCAATTTCTCATTGTTTCCTTATCTTTTTACATATTTCATTTTTACATATTTTTCTTTTTACATATTTATCTTTATTATCCCCATTGCTTAACATAACTATTCCACTTATTTTAAATAAGTATCCTATAATTTGTGTATCCTATCCTAGAATTTGTGTATCCTATAGGAAGAAAATATAAATATGTTATTCATACTGTTTTCTCTACAAATCAATAAATTTTAGATAAGCTTATGTAATATGTTTATTATTTATATTTATATTTGAAACTTTTTAAAGATTCCAGTTGTTTTGCCACAATTATTTACAAATGTACGCTTTGCTATTATTTTTTTTAAAAATGTTTTAGAATTAAGCACTTAGATTTAAATTTTACATCTTTAAATTAAGTACCATTCTTGTATTTCTAATATAAATTCCTATACATTTAATTTAATTCTAGGTAATTAATGAAAAAATCTGTGGATTTTATGTGTATACCAGGCTAAATTTTAACTGAACAATGTATCCCTAAATATTTTCCAGTTTTAACAATAATAAAAGCTTTTTACTATTTGGTTTCTTCATAGTATTTTAAAAGTCTTCATTTGGATAATTTACTTGAAAATACTCATAGCAGATGTAATCTTATACTCATATTCTGAATCATATAAACAATTATTTTAACAAACAATTTTAATTTGTTTTCAAGAGAAATGTTTTTTAAATGATCAAACTTCATACAAAAATTGAAAGAAAAATTTTACAATTTTTATAATTTTTTTCACTAATAAAATTAAACTATTAAAATTGTTTTTTGTGATGTCTGGGGTCCTTCTTATTTTACTATGTAAAATAGATTTGACAAATAAAGTGTATATATATATATATATATATATATATATTAATATATATTATATATATATATAATATATATTATTTATATATTATATATATATATAATATATATATATATATATATATATATATATATATATATATATATATATATATATATATATATATATATATATATATATATATATATATATATATATATATATATATACTGTACATATCTAATTAAGATCTAAACTTGAAAGCAAGGCACACTAACGCAATTCGTTTTAGGCTCTGATTGTAAAGTTTAATGAAAATCTTGATGTATTTAAATAAATTATTTTACTATATATAAACATTTTTTTGAATAAAAATTCATTCTAGAGCACTTTCTCAGGAATACGTACGTTTTAAACTAAATTAAAGAATTATGTGAAGGTAATTTTTAGGGGAACATTTAAATGCAAGGTATTTCTACATTTCAGTTGTCATTTAAAGCAATAAACATGATTAATTATTTAAAATATACAATTTTAATTTATTTAGTTATTGAGAATTATTGTCGTCACAACTCGCATTAAATAATTTTGAACATTTTGAGTGTGATATATATAAAAATACTCTTTGATGTGTTTATTTCTTTTTTATTAAGTTTAAAACAAATGAATAAAAATGTTAAAAAAATATTCGGCATCAATTTTTATCACCTATTTTTTTATATCTTAAAAATTCATTTTTCTATGACTCGCCTATGTATTCAAAAACCTTTCTTTTTTTTACAGACCATCAAGATGCTTGTTGTAGTGGTTGTACTTTTCGCACTATGTTGGTTACCCCTCAACGTATTTCACGTGTTGCGCGAGTTTACTGGTACACAATTCATGTATACTTCCTCATCTTCTACAAATAATCACTCAAACATCTTCTTCTTCTGCCACTGGTTGGCAATGAGTTCGGTCTGCTACAATCCTTTCATCTACTGCTGGCTGAACGAGCACTTCAGAAGAGGGGCGGTTCACTGCTTCGTCTGCATGCGGAACGTGGGGAGACACCTGAACACTGGTCTGAGATCCGTTCGCTGGATGGAAAACACGCAGACTTCAGCCACACAATTTACTGACTACAAGCAAGAAAGCATTGAGTGTGAAAATAATTCATTTTCTGATGTAGATGCCATGAAATGTAAACGCACAAAGTCTCAACTGAAAACTAATGAAAACAGGATTCCTCTGAAAACCTACTACATCGCTCAAGCATCTGGACATCCCACCTTCAAGCTATTGGTGCAGAAACGGAACTACTACACATCTTTTCCGAGCATTGAGGATGAGAAAGCTTGTGTAACCAAAGATGAAGCGTATGCCCCCACAGTTGTAAGAAAATTACCCAATGGGTATAGTAAAGTGATGAAACCCAAGAACAGCATCATAAAAAGTTTTTCATGGAATTAAATCCAGTTATGATATAATTATCTTACTCTCTGAATGGGGCTTCTAAACTAAAAAATTTTATTACATGAAAATAAAAGAAAAACAGGCACAGATGCCGTATAATCCATGATGTCGAATTCTGAGTTAGGTGATATTTTTAAAGGATTTTTCTTAAGTTTATGTGGCAACCGGTTTTTATTACGTCATAAATATAGAGATTTATAAGAATTATGCAGAAAATTCTATTTTGGAAAAACTAGAGTATTGATGTGTCATCGCAAAACGTCACAATACATCATCTTGGCAACATTTTTTTCATTGCCATAAAAATTAAGAATTTAGCAATCTGGCTTATAGGGTATCTGTGACAAAAAATATAAAGCTAAAAATATAAAATTTTAAATTATTGTCAAGTTTGAGATTCCTAATTATAATTTATTGAATACGTTAATTATTAATATAAATATTCTGACACACTGTACTGGTCATTAGCATTTGTATTGCTCCGTTATGTTTGAAAGATGCAGTTTTAAGTTAAAATTATGTTGATATACTATTTTTTGAGAAATTTGAAATAATTAGGCAATTATTTACTTTCTATAGTAAATTTCATTTTATAATTATTTTATTTAGTCAGATAATCAATTTTAAAGTTTTAAAATTTAATTTCATAAATGAATATTTGCCATTTATATGAACATTTCTACTTTTATGAATTTTTTAAGGAAACGACATGTGTATGATGACTGTAGGAAAAAATGATGTTTATAGGGTATTTTTTATCTATCAGTTTTATTTACCTGTAATTAATTGAATACATGATTCTGCATATAACGACATCTGAATATTAAACGCACATACATATGTTCGATATTTTCTAAACAGCATAGCATTTATCCATAATTGCTTTAATTACGAGTCATAAAATTTTATACTTCATGTGTTTAATAAAATGATTCATTGTAGTTTTAAAAAATACTCTTTTGCCAATGACGGTAATCATTTATATAATAAAATTTGCAGAAACTTAATTAAATATTGCTTTGGTTGAACTTTGAAAGCAGTATCACATTTTTAAAGGGAAGCGAAACAAAAAAAAATTACGATTTGCATCGAACAATATTATCAATTTAAATTAACCTTTTTTAATAACAAAGCTAAGACCGCTCCTTTGTTTGCATCTATTTCTCAACAGTATGTTTCTTAATAAAAAGATATGATACATATTTGCTTTATTTTTTTTTTTAATTTGAAATCAGTTATACAAAGAAACACGTTTGCATTGTTATTTAAATTTACTAAAATCAATAATTTCATTTAAATTTTAACATTAACAATGCTTCGATTATTTTTCCTTTCATAGTTTGAAAACAAAAGTGTCTCGTAATAATATAACTAATTTAAGCATTTTATTTTGACTTATATTAATTTAAAATACATATTAATTTTGAAATACATCTTGTAAGCTGCTAGATAAAATAGAGTTAAGTGTGTACATAAGAAAACAATTTCTGTATCTTAACTTCATTATAAATAATCAAAACACAATAATTAAAAAGTCAATAGTAATCGTAATAACAATACTTAAAATTATTCTTAATGTTGCAAATATTAATTTTAAATATAATTTAATTTATAATAAATTTTGGATGCAAATATATTTTAGTGTTGAGCAAATAAATTGATTAACTTGTAAAGAATTCAAGTCTAGTTCAAATTTAAATAACTTCATTATCTGCCTAATATTAGCTTTTTATAGTTGCAATAAAATGCACAGATGCCTATTATCCAGGATGCTAAATTCTTAGTTTGGTATTTTTTGTCGGATTTTCTTGTTTACTTGGCAACCAGGTTTTTATTACCTCATATAGATAGAGACCTATAAGAATTATGTAGAAAATTCTATTTTGGTAACCCTAGAATATTAACGTCATAGCTAGACGTCACAATACGTCACCTTGGCAACATTTCTTCTTTGCCAAAAAAATTCACAATTTGGTATCCTGGATTAGGCATCACATTTGCTGCAATAAAATATTGTAAATATACATGCTGCAATTTTCTTTGTATATGTAATATGTTATGAAAGTTAAGGAAAATAACTTATTTTCCTTTATAAATTCATTTTAACTTTAAACTTCGAGGAAAATATATGAAAGCATGAAAATATAGACAAAATATGTATTTGCAAACTAAGTTATTCTGAAAAAAAATTAAACATCTTGAAATATTTGAAGCTGAAAATAAACAATTAAATTATAACAATTTTTATTTTATGCTTTTATAATTTCTTAAATGTATAATTTATATTGAAAAGCAGAGAGAGAGTTGCAATTTACAGATATGAAATAGAAATATATTGAAAAAACATACACTTTGTATTTAGTACAAAGTACTTGAGTATATCAATAAGCAGTAAATTAATACTAAAAAAACAATCCTTTTTAACAAGTTCATTCTTTTAATTTTTATGATTTTTCAAAACTGAAAAATATTTCAGTATATTTGAATTGAGAATTCTTGCTATGCATCATTTTAAATTGTTTTCTTTATGTTTTATTTATTCTAAATTTTAAATATTTCAAATGTTAAATTAATAAAATTGTTATAATGAGGAGACTATTATCACACATTTCTTACCGAGGGGATATCACTACTTTGCGATACCATAAAATTTGTTATTTTGAAATATTTAAAAATTTTTGAGATGAATTTGTTTTTATAAATTAATCTTGAATGAACACTAAAATGTTTAATATTTAAATTTAAAATATTATTTTCAGACTTATTCATATAATTTTGGATATAACTTAATAATTTTTTTAAACTTCAAAATTTTAACCAGAAGACACTCTATTATTCTAATAGAAATGGGATATTGTATGTTATAAATCTATTTTGCTTACTATTGACGTTGGAATTGTTGACATCATAAATCATGCTTTAAAAATGATTTTCACTATATCTCACTTATCCATATATTTAACTCAAAATTATTTTCTTTTTAAAAATGCATGCTTATATCAAATCAGTATAAAAATGTCATAATTTGTTATTTCTTATAACTTTTTCTTGAAAATGTATAATTTTAAAATGTTGTGTGTAAATTACTGTTTAATGTAATAAATGTATGTTTATATTGAATTACAAAATTTTATTTTGTTAACATGGTAAGTCATGCATTTCAAAGTACCAATCATGTAACAAAATAAATGGTATTGATAATAATTATTTATGACTTAGGAACATGATGATATAAATTCATGTGACTTGGTAATGTTTTTTCTGATGCCTAGCAACTAGGATTTTCTCCTTTCAGCACTGAAAGCAGTTAAAGTGCTAGTATCTTTATACAGGGAGGGGGTATCTTGTGGGAGTAATATCGGGCCCCTGTAGGTGTGAGTCTTCATATTTCAAAAGAAGGAAGTCAGCAAATTTGTCTGAAACCCAGAGGAACATTTCACATGGTTAACGCGTTGATCACGGCATATTTTACCATCTTTAACTACCATTAGTAAATTTGAGGGATCTTCTGCTAAGTTAGAATTCAAATCCATTACACCTCTCGGGAACTCGATTTGATATCATAAATAGTCGTTAATTTTTTAGTATATTACAGTGAATGATAACATTACTATTTATTTTAATATAATGTACTTCTATTATTGACGTAAGAAATGTTTCTCGAAATTCTTCTTTTCGGATACGAAAGCAAATTTTTATTAATTTAACATTTTGCTCTGTAAAATGAAGCATACTTTAAATTTAGTCACGAAGATTGAACAAAAATTTAAAATATTTGTAAAATGAAATAATCTTTAAATTAATAAAAATAACATAAATTTCTAGAAATAGAGAAATAAAATTTGTTTTTATATTTACCTGTTTGAATTTAAGACAGAAAAAAATTTCCTTTAAAATGAAATAAATTTAAAATTTTATAGACATACTTTCTAATAAAGGTTAAAAACTTTAAAAATGCTTTCAAAACAGGTGTTTAAAAACATTAATGAAAATTTCTTTAATATTGTGTTTCTTGATAAGCGATATAGTAGAAATCTCTAATTCTTATCATCTTCTAAATATTCTTTGGAAAGAGGTATATGTTATTTATTTCAAACAAGTAAGCAAGTTTCAGTTATGTCTTACATACATACATATATACATATATATATAATATATAAATAAGGTATGTGAGTGTACTTTATAAGTTTATTTCATTAAAAATTAATAAAATAAATGCTAATAATAAAATTCCTATTGAGCTTGCTCTAAAGTTAAATTTATAAAATAATATATATATATATATATATATATATATATATATATATATATATATATATATATATATATATATATATATATATATATATATATATATATATATATATATATTCAAATCATAAAAATATTATTGTAACACACATTTCAACAATTAATCTCAAAATATTATTGAACATTGAAATAAATAACAAACTTTCCTATTCCCCAAAATATAAATGTTGATTTTAAATTTATTTAAATACTTAAAAAATATTGGATAACAATTCGAAACATTTTTTTAAATATTAAAATACTGAATGTCTTTAATTATACGTAAATAATTGCTCTAAATTAAAGGCAATTATTGCTGATTTTTTATTAAGGACTATAAATATATTTTGTAATTTTCACAAATACTGTTATATAAATCGAAGAAACTGTAATTGGTTTTCAAAACATTATTTTTGTGGAATTAACAATCAGATTACATCATAATTATATTTGTTATACAGAAATATAATGAGATTAAATTGCTTACATAAATACTTGGAAGTTATTTTAATTGATTTTGTATGTTTATAGAATTATAATTCATTAAATATTAAAAAGAATTTTAATAATAAATATTTAGAAAAAGAAAATAAACCTTTAAATCATATGAACATGAATTATAAATTATTATTCAAGTAATTTAAAAAAAAGTATATTGTGACCTATATGTAAAAATTAATATTTAAATAACTATTAATTTTACTGAAAAGCTGTGCAAAACTTACTACTTTTACTTAAAATTTTTTACTTTTTTACTTGAATCATTTTTAATAAAGATGAATTAATATTCTCTATAATTATCACATATAACACATTCAATTTTGCATCGAATGTGTTGTTGGTATGAGACTTCTACGAGAAGCAACTGCATATTTATAAATGTGTTATTTCACATTTTAAAATTTGTTATATGTTATGTATACACGAAACATTGTATAAAAGGCAATTAAGCAATGTAATACTTATCAAAATATATTCATACCTTTTTTCATGCAGTTTATCGCAAATGCTTAGAAACTTGAAATACTTATCTTAGACAGAACTAATAAGAAATTTTTTTAATTTATTTTTAGGAATGCAAATCATCAAAAATGAGGTAACATTACTCCTTATTTCTAGTTGAAAGCAAATTGTCTTTAGTATTTTATTTTTTAGTACAAATATTTATGGTATAATTATTTTGATAAGTTTTTATAAAAAAATAAGAAATTATGACAATTTATAAAACAGGATAAAGATAATAAGATTTCTCTCTAATGTTACAAATTAATGGACCATTAATTTGTAACCTTAGAGAGAAAACTATTAATGGTTGAAACTCTGTTCTGATTTCAAGAAATAGGAACTTTATCTAAATCTAATTTTCTTATATTTGATAAAATCGAAACTGGATAGTCAAAAATTAAAATAATTGAAAGAGAAATACTTCAGCTTAATTTCATTTTATATTAATATCAATCTCTAACTTAAAAACATTTTTAAAAGATATAAAGAAAATAAGAACACCAGGAGAAAAATAACTAAAATGTATGCTTTTACTTTTATATACATTGCTTTCAAAGTATATTTATGAAAGCCATATTAGCGGTAAAGAAGTTCAAACTTCATTAAGAGTAAAATTAAACGAATTCTAAATCCTATAATTTTTCAATCCTATTTTTCAAATAAAAATTATAACAATTCTTAAACAATTACCAATAATTTTAGTCATGAATTTAATTAAGACATTTGAAAAAATTACTGCATTTTTTTAAACAAATATATCAATAAAATTTAAATATTTTTATGTTACGTCCAAACAAATACAATTAACTGTGACAAAATTAAAAGTGTTTTGGTTATTTATTTGGCAATATTTTTCGAAACCTCTTGTAACAATTTGAAATTTTTACTCCCCAATAAAATAGTCACACATCATAGTGAAAATAATTGTTGAATAATATTTTCTGCGTTAAATATTTTGCGAAATATAATTTCATACATCGTGCATAACAAGAATCAAAGACTTTCTAATTCTAAAGCTATTTTTCAACTTTTCATGCTGAAATTATTTAAACTATTTTTATTTACTTTCTCATTGCTTTTTAATGTAAAACAAATTGATTTAATATTTTGAATGATAAGGAAATATTAAGCTAATGCTAAAACTTTAAAATATTTTTTATTAATGTATTAGATTGTAATTCAAAATAATGGTTGTATTCCTAGCACAATTGATATTAAAATAATAAGTGTTTTTTTTTATTTCCTCAGAAAAATATTTTTAAATGTTCGAAAATTCATATAAAAAAGTTACAAAAAATTGAATTTATTATCTTTTACTTAGGAATTGTAACGGTTTCTTTAATTGTTCCACGTGGCAAAAAGTAATGAAAACATTTCATAAGTAAATATTCATTTCAAGCAACATTACCTTACAGAAAAAGTCTAATTTAAAAAACTTGACTTCTACACTCTGAAAACCATGTAAAATTCAAAACAATTCAGTCAAGTAGTGGCTAATAATTAGTTCAAAATTTTATAATTTCAATTACTTTTTAAATTACTTAAAAAATACTGGCAATCAAAGTCTTCATACTTTTCAAAAATATACCAAAACCCTTTAGCAAAGGTAAGCATATGATTACGATGTTCAATAATTTATCTTATTATAAACATGTACTTACATGTAAAATTAAAAAAGCTTTTCTAAGAAAAAAGGCATAATTTATTTCAAAACATTAATACAAAGCTTCAAGGAAAAAAAGACGTTATAACTTTGATCATATAATAAAAAATATTTTTTTAATAAATTATTATATTAAGCTTCTTTTTAATGTTTTGATGATATTTTAAAAATTAGTTTAGTTTAATATTTGCTTATTTCTATTTATTATTTTAACATAGCTCAGAAAAAGACCGAAAACAATTTTGATCATTTAAAAATAATATCTTATTAGAATAGCAGTAAATTAATTCAAATTATTACTGACTAAGTAAATTTATCAAATTCTACGCTACGATATGTGTTAAATTACTTTTTAAAAAATCGAACTAAAAATAAATTACCATATATGCATTGAAGTTAACGCGTGACCAGAGAACTATAATTCCAAAACTTATTGAAAATCTACGTTTAAACGCAGTAAACATTTCCACTGAATTAATAATAACTGTTCTATTTCAATTTTTTGAAGTTGTTCTAGGAGTGTATTATTGGTGATATTATATGGATATTCTGCTACAAGAAACAATTTTGTAAATATATACATTAGAAGTCATAGGCTTTCTTTTACCAAATAAATGCTAAATTTACTCGATGCAAAATGGGATGACACTTTTTACTCTTAAGAATAATTTTAACACTGTTTGATACAAATAATAGCAAAATTCCATGGAAAAGAGACCAGCTCTTACAATCCGTAGAACTTAACTGGAATCGTAAAATATTATAGTAGAGGTGCATTTGTGAAAAGCAGTAGTCTATGCAATTTTATATTTATAAATGATGTTCATCATTTTCTTATTAATCATGTTTGGTATTGAAATATTTTAAATAACTATTTAAGAGTATGACCTAACTGAATTTGGATATTTGAAATAACACACAGCTCCTAATTCCCTGTTTTTTCCTAAATAATTTTCCTATTAAATATAATTATAAATATAATTAATAATTGTTCTATCTTTCAAAAATACCACCTTAACCTCCTAACTTAAATCCAAAAGAAAAAATTTGGATAAAATAAAAATTCTGATTCAAAATAAACTAAATTAAATTTTAAAAAGAAACTGACCAAAAAATGTACTGGTTCAAGAAAGAAGAAATAATGTTGAAATTTAAGAAACGCCTAATGGAACCTGTGCTCAAATATTTAAAAGCTGTTACCAATGTTCAAAAACAATATCTTACCAGACACTGATTAACTGAAATATTAAAATATTTATTCCTAATATTATATTAATATTCCTTACAATTGCTTAGCTGTACAATGACTTTCTTGTTTAGTACATTTATAAAAATAAAGTCAACATTTTATTTGAATGATCTCATCTACTTCATATAATTTTTAAAAACAATTACTAAAAAATGCTAAATAATTTTACATACTAAATATATATATATATATATATATATATATATATATATATATATATATATATATATATATATATATATATATATATATATATATATATATATACATACATATATATATATATATACATATATATATATATATATATATATATACATATATATATATCTATATATATACATACATATATATATATATACATACATATATATATATATATATATATATATATATATATATATATATATATATATATATATATATATATATATATATATATATAATCATTAGTAATGCATCTGAATGTAATGCATTAGTAATGCATCTGATACTATTCCATTACATTTCATAAGTACATGAACATTTTTGATAGCCACTATATATGCATACATATATATTAAATGATTTTTTAACAGTTGTTATAAAAAGTAAAAATAAATTTTACTTTTTATAACATAACTTTTAAAATTAAACCATCAGTGATTATTTTTCTAGATATAATCCTAACATTTTTCCTAGATAATTTTAATTTTTTTAATTCCTTGAGCAATTTAAACAAAATATTGGACCGTTAAATTGTATTTTGAGAACACTTGAACTTCATGGCCATTTCACGGCTCAGTTAAGGTCTTTTGTACTTTAAAAGTTCGAAAACTTTTCTTTCTTAAATCTTCAAAAGAATATAAATTACTCTGAATGCACGTACATTCGTTTGAGATTAAGAAATCCCAATAGTTTCTGGTTAAGAAGCCGAGAATTTCCTATCGATAAAAGTAATTTAATATTCTCCAAAGGGAATTGAACCCCCTCCCCAACATTCTTTGTTTGTACATTACGTACTTTACCTAAAGTGCACAAAATCCTACTTTTTATAGTATGTGAAAGCTAAAATATTTAAATTCTTTGCTTATCTTTTCATAAAGTCAATGTGACCAGATAGTACTAACGGTTAAAATATTAAATATATCGCTAATTTTTAATACTGATATTACTATAAAATATTAATATAGGTATTGTATTTATTAGCTAATAGTTTAAAAAATATATTAAACTTATTTTTCAAATACATTTATAGTACTTATCCTAAGTTAAAAACTAACTATTAAAATTTTCAATTTGAAAAAATATTACTTTTAAATTATTTCACAATTCTTGTTATAAATTTAAAATAATTTTCTGAAAATTTGAATTTAAAATAATTGAATCATATTCCAAACGTTTCATAATATAGTGATTTAAGCAGTTATGGAAAATTGATATTGGGATCTGATCCTGCAACTGCAGAATTGTAGGTTTGATGGATACATTATTGACAGAAATTTACCGAGTTTGGTTAGAGACTGAAGAAGGTATAGTTTAGAAAATATTAACCTTTGGCACCACAGATGACGTGTGGTCACAGATTGGGTTTCCCGATAAAAATTTTATAACTCTTTTCCATTCAATGGCACAGGGTGTAGCAGAGTTATTGCTAGTTGTTAAGTGAGATTCATTATGAATTTTATCGCTATTTCTCACCTTAGTGTAGTCTACATTTCAACCCATTAGCATCCATATTATATGTAGCTAATGAAATAAGTTTGAATTTAATATATTTTTCATGCTTAACTTCCCATTTTCAATAATTTTATTTTATAGACCATAGAGGTTATGTTAAAAATGAAATTTCAGGACAAAAAAAATTAATAAAACCATATTGTTTATATATCATGTTGGTTTTCTATGATTATTCGTGCACAGATATAAATTACTTATTCATTGTTATAAATTTATATTAATCTCTGTTATCAATTTGTTTCTAATCTCTGTTATCAATTTGTTTCTAATCTCTGTTATCAATCTGTTATCTAATCACTGTTATTAAATTGTAAATTAAATAATTTAATTTAATAAAAACTAATATAAATTGATTTCTAAAGATAATTCTCTATGTGTTTTAAATATATATTTGTTATTAGAGGCAAGACGACGCTTATTATTGTTAAAAAGTTCTGCATTTTTTAATGAAATATATTTGTTACGATTTTGATTATATATAAATCAAAAATATTTTGTGCTAACACACAATTTATTGGTAATTAAATAATCTATAACCTGATTAAAATATTTTGTAAGGGGATATTTTATGCAGTTCGAACTTTTATAAAAGGAGCAGAACAGTTAGCATTTGGTATCTCCACGAATCCTAGCTGAAAATGTTTCAGATGTGAAAGTACCTAATATGAGATAACAAATCACTAAGAATGTTGTTCTCTTTAATCAGGAGTAAAATTAGTATACAATCCCCAAATTATTAGTAAGAAAAACATTTATGCAATCAAAGGATCAAAAATGTTCATTTTTCATAGAAACAAACGTAAATGATTTGCATCTATTTGGAATAGATGAGTTTCTTTCACTGAAAAAGAGACTGTGTGATAATTATCATTATATATACTAATAAAATAAAACTTTTAACTCTCATAAAAATGTGTGAAAATTTGATTTAAATACATCTTAAAGAAAAAATAGGAGTAAAATTTATTAAAAAATTGGGGTAAAAGTATCATAGCTCCTCCCCCCAAGAGATTACTAGCCAAACCTGGTGTCTTTTCTTCTGATTATAGTATTTTCAATTTGATTTTTTTTTTTTTTTTTTTTTTGCTGCCGTTTGGACTTTTTTTGCTAGATCTTGTGTTTATATATTTATATATATATATATATATATATATATATATATATATATATATATATATATATATATATATATATATATATATATATATATATATATATATATATATATATATATATATATATATATATATATAGTTCTTTTCAGTGGCATGAATCACTTAAAAAGTTTTTGTTTTATTTTCATTTCGAAGTTGTTTTTTCGTAATACATTCAATTCTTTTTTTTAATTAATAGAGTAAAAATGTATTAAATTCTAGTAGCACTCAGGCATTAGAAAAATTCTGTTTTGCTTTTTCAGATTTGATAATAAGAAAACCGTTCCAGATTCTTCTACGTTTGACTAAACTAAGTATTTTCTGCAAATAAATGAAAATTAGTATTTTGACTATTAAAAAAATCTATCTGGATAAGAATTGTTTTGTAGTCAGAATTGTCTTATAAATGAATTATATAGATGATAAACATTCAATTTATATTATAGAATTGATAAATGCCAGTTTTCTCTTCCAAAATAACTCTGTAGTTTAAATTTAGCCACCATTTTACTTTACCATAGTAATGTTCTACAAAATTAGTTTCACTGAAATTTGAAACAAACAATTTGATAACTGAAAGGATTGGAGACAAACGAACAAAATGGGGAAATAAATATCAACTCTTTACTTGTAACCTCTTATATTCATATTTAAAACTGTTTATACAACGGATGCATCAAACAGAATATATCTTTGAGCATGCTTATCTAGTAAGCTTGACGTCATATTATAAAGCAATATTCTTATTTACTTATCTCTTTTATCGGTTGTTTTGGAGTAAAGCCAAACCCAACATAACAAATTTTTACTCCTCTTCTAGTAATACATATTAGATTTTTTATTCTATTATGTGATTAAAAATTTCTAAAATGCATATTTCTGGAATTTTTTTTTTATTTCCTGTTTTAAAAACATACTTTTAACTTGAAGACGGAAAACATTCCCAGTAGTCACAAATGCACTGTAAATAAAATGGAAGAAATACAGTAAAAAAAATAACTGTTATTTAAATAACTGTCATAGGAACACTAATGATTACAATAAATTTTACAGTAAAATTCAGCCGCAGAAAATCGTTTGTTATTGGGCATGCGCATTGAATTGGCGGGATAAAAGTTTCTTTTGTTCTTGTGACCGGATACGACGCCATTTATTTGCATTTGTTTTCGTTTGGTGAAATAGGTGATATTTTGAGAATATTTTTTCGTTTAGTTGAATTTTTCTATTGAAATTTAATCAACAAATATAAGGTAATGTATCATTTTCTTATTGTTTATTATGAAAGTTGTTAGCTAACTTTGTTATATATAAATTCTTATAAATTTGAACATTTCAAAAAATTCTGTGCTGAATTTACAAACATATTTACTTGTATTAATTCGGTGTCTATATTTTTTCTCACTTTTTATTAATATTTAAAATATTTTATAGCAGTTTGGTAACATAATTGATTAGTATTTTAATAACCAAATTTTCGATGAAATTAGAGTTGTATTTAAGTGCTTCCATAGCTACAAAAATTGCTTAGCTATATTTCTTTCGAAATTAAATTTGAATACTCCTCTATTGTTATATAATTTTAGATATATATTATTAAATATATTAATGGAATTTCCATTTTATTTCATTGTTGAAAATTCCTGATTTTTCTTTCACTGTAAAATGATATAATTTATCGTATATTAACTAAATATAACATAATTTTTTTATATTTTCTAAATAACTTTTTGATTACAATTTTATTAAAACATTAAAAAGAGCTGCAAAAATTACAGTGAAAAGTTTTGTAAAAATTACAGTAAAAGTTAAACGAACATGCTGTAAAATTCACAGCATATTGTACTGGCTCCCAAAACGCCAGCACATTTTGCTGAAAAATTACAGTCATTTTTTCTAGAGTCTGGGGTAGAATATACTACTAGTTCCAACTTCCGAAATTTTTCTTTGATTTTTCAAGTTTTAATAACAAAGGTGAAATTTCATTAGGTCATTTTCATTTTAAATATTAGACCGAATCGTAACTCAAAAAAGCCCATTTTTTATAATTTGATTAATTTATATACAGAACTTAGAATTTTTCGGGTGTGCAAAAAGGTGTGTTTGTGAAAAATATTTTCGCAAAATATACATCATATTGAAATATAGTCTGCAATATTTACTACCCGTAATTTTTATAGGGTTCATTTATTGACTTCAACGCTATTTTTATATAGTAAACTACCAATTTAAATACATTTGTAATTATATTCAAACCCTAATTATTGATGTTATCAGATATTGCTTAGAGTATCGCTTATGACATGACATGACAGGACATAACATGATTTTTACTGTCAAAATACTTAAAAATATGAATGGCTGAATAAATTTTGTACATTACCAGGCTATAGATGTTTTTGACTCATAAATTTTAAAGTTTTGAAAGATATCATTTGTAATTGCTTAAAGCACTATTAATTAATAGCTCATCTATTCTTTAAATATACTTCTGGTCACTCGACATGCAACAGTAAAAAGGACAGGGATATCACAGCAAAATTTATTTGGAAGGTAACACATTACTCAAAGATCAAATGATTAAGATTGTAGGCTTTTGTGAAGTATGTATGACGACAAAAACAACTGCTAGAGTATCCAAATTGTTGGTTATAGCCAGTACCACACACCTCTAATAGAAACAAAAATCTTTGGAGGTATCTTTAGGATACAATAGTTCCTGTTATAATACATATTCCCTAAATTTTACAGGTATAACAGTGGTTGGTTTATCCCTGGTAGTTGTTATGGACCACACATTTTCGATTGGCGATAGATTGAAGGAGCTAGCTCGTCAAAAAGTATACATACCACTACGATTTTTAAATATAAACTCTTGTATATTGTATATATTGTAAATCATCGGGGATCGACGAACTGGTCACTGTGCTAGGAAAGTAAAAAAGATTCGGATTATTTTCATACATAATATCTCAAAGGTATACTGGAAGTACGCTGATTCCAGTAAACTATTTCTTAGCAAGGTCATGAGACGCGGACAGCTTTGTGAGGATGGCAAGAGAAATCGACGGCTTATCTACACTGTAACAGAGGATTGAGACCACTGTGCAACAAATCACCAATCGATTTTGTTAAAAAAAAATCAATGCATCCTTGCCTTTATTTTGCCATCCTTGCTACCGTATTTCGGAAGAACATATTCCTAATGCAGTGGATTCTCTTGATTATAACGAATATGCACGCTCTTTGGAGGTGAAACTCTTCTTGTCAGACTGCCTTCTTCCATAGTAAATGTAAACCTTTATTGAGTCTAAATGGAAATTATCTTGTACTATAATTATGATAATAGAAAACCGTAAGTGTCTATTATCATTGAAATATTTCTACCATTGCTAACCCTTGTTCAATTTCATACCAAAATTATTCAAAACAACGTGATTTGTTTATTGTTACGCTAAGCAAAATCATCTCTTCTGAGTAGGATATAAGAGTCCTCATTTCACAAATTTCTTCTGAGAACATTTCTTACAATAGTCCTCATTTCTTCTGTCACAACTGTAAGTTTCTTCATTTGTACAGTAATATACTAATGCAGTTTTAGGATACTAATTTAAATGTAATACATGGAACAACTTGAATATTCTAAACAATAACAAAGTTAAATAATGTAATGCAATAATAAAAACAAATTAATTTACTTGGTTAACATAAAACATTAATTTTATTCAGTCCGTTAAGTGTAGACACTGAAAGGTCACTGCAAAAAAAACTATTTATTTGTACAAAAAGAAATGCAAGAATTGAAAGTTAATAGAATGGGTGTCCTTGTTTGTTTTTAATAACATTATCGATATCTTAGCATAAAATTAACACTTTAGGATGAAGATCTTTTTCTATATTCTTTTGATTTGATCGATAATTTGATTTTACGATGGTTGAAGACAAACACGTTGTCTCAGTCAAACATGTCACCCAAAATGGTAAAACAAAGTGTATGGCGATTTCAGAAATCTTTGCGAAATCTTTTGGTAATAATAAGTTAAGAAAATTTCTGCTGACGTCTCTTGCAGGTCCACGACTCTATTTTGGGTCACGACCCATGGTTTCAGAAGCTCTACAATAGCGTCCTATATAGAAAATTCTGGAAATCGGAATTAAAAATATTGCTTATGAACCATTTGTTGTAGTTTTGAACATATTTACTTCCATAGTTTTGCATCATAATGTTATTAATTAAAATTGTCATTAAAGCTTTTGACCGCATTGCCATTTTCTGACACTTGTTCCTATGAACATTGAATACCTAAAAGATATATAAGGTCTAAATATTTGAAAACTTAGTAAAAATGACTGGTTTGACACTGTTCTTACAAAGAGAGACAATACAACATTCAAAACATGCATTCAAAAATTAAGTGTTCAAAATATGTATATAAAGTCTAAATATTTGAGAACTTATGAAAAATGGTCGGTTTGATACTATTCTTATAAAGAGAGAGAAAATACAACATTCAAAATATGTATTCAAAAATAAAACGTTCAAAATACAGCATTCAAAGTAACGCTCACAACGCTCGAAAAATTATAATACTACAAGCTCTAAGATTATAGTCAAAAATATCGTGAACAGTTATAAGATGTTAAATTGTTTTTTTTTTTTTTTCAATGATCGGAGTAAATCGGGATGTTTACTTTACTTTTTACTTTAGCCAACGCCCGTTCTTGTCCTTTCGGCCATTTGACGCCGAGCCTCACAATAACGGCTGACGACATTGTCAGCTGGATGTAGGACAAGTGCAGAGCTCTACTTTAGATGGTCGGCATCCATCCTAGCATGGACACAGAGAGGGCAGGCTTTTCATCAGCAGCCAGGCGAAGCCGGTGTAGGCGGACGCCCAGAAAGTAGTGTCCAGTGGTAAGGCGAAAGCGGGCAACAGCCTCGACTCTCTCCAGGTAACTTGGGATCGGGAAAGTGGCGAGGGTTTCCCATTGCTTCCCAATACTCTCCTCTCTTAGGGCCGTATTAGAGGACTTGTTAATGTAGGTATTGATAATTGTCTGAGCTCTACTAAGAGTCAGGGGAACTTCTGTGGGAGCACTGTGTATCGGGATGTATTGTCCCCTTATACACAAGGAACAGGCCAGAAACAGCGACCTCCTTGCCTCCGAGGCGTTGCCCCGGATGCACCACAGGGGGTAGGCCACCATCGCACCCTCACACATGCTATAGGGACCCGTTTATAGGGCAGGCACCATTCATACCTCATTTACACACAAGGAAAGGACAAAGACAGGGTAGAGAGAGAGAGAAAGTATATCCATGCCTGAACTGGGATTCGAACCCAGGACCTCCCTATCCGTTGTCAGACACGCTGACCACTAGACAAGTTGGCCGGCTAAATGTCACACGTATTTAAAACTTCATATCACATATATTATCAGTTAGATATTTTCTAGTTAATAGGAGAGTGATTAGTGATGAGAACATGAAATGACTGATGTTATTTCTTCATCCATAAATATTTATTATTGATTCTCTTATTCGATCTCAATGAATACTGCAATGCTTGTCGACTGCTGTTGATTCCTCAACAATGATGAATCTTAATAACAATACAGACGTGTAACAACAGACATTAATGTATTTTATGTATACACATAAAATGAATTTCTTCTTTAAAATCTGTACGCAAAACATTCTACACATAAAAATTTAAAAAAAAAAAATTGTGTATAATCTTGTAAATTGACACTATAATAAACTATAAAAATATGCTCAATTCTATAAAATACATGAATAAGTTTTTATTTATTTATTTATACTTCAGAGTGTATTGCAGTATATTATTTTATGTTTTTATATGATGTAATTAAATACAATATTTTATATTACAATCTTACATATTGCTATTATAATAATCTATAATAACACAACTATTCTTATTTTTTATGAGGACAAATGAAAAGATTCTGTCCTCTTTCTGATGTATTAGAAACATTATCTTTCTAAAATACTAACTTTGCATTCAAAAAAAATTACAAAATCAAATTTCATTTATCAGTGTTATTATAGGCGCTCTTTTTTATACTTTTGTGGATTAAAAACTGGATTTTTGAATTCGAAAGTTAAATTTTTTAAGTAAAACCCGTATTAATTCCTTAAAAGTAAGCTAAGGTATTTAACGAGAAAATAGTTTGAAAAATAATCTTAATCGAGAAAAACGACCGCAGATAGAAGATAAAATAAATTAAAAACAACAACTTAGTTTCCAGAAAAAAATAGGGTGTTTTCTTGTTTAAAATTTAAAATTTAATCGGTGAGATGCTTTTATTGATGTAATTCATAGGTGCACGTCAGAAAATTGTATTCTTGTTTGCAAAATGTATAAGAACTGCGTGGAATGATCATAACTATTGCTTGGAGAATGAATGGGAATTACGGAATCACAGAAAGTGTTATCAATTGTATATTTATGTTAATTTTAAATTCCTAGGGAGAGAATAAAAATTATACTGCAAGAAAATGTATGTGCCAAAGGGGAAGACGTGATCTAAATTTGATGTTAACTTTAAATAAGAATTTCTTTTATTCGGTTTATGAAGAATCAGATTATGAAGACATAATGTACAATTTTTGTTTATTTCTGTTAGCAAAAAAAAATAAAAGTTTCTGTTTTAGCATAAATTTTCTATCTTGTCATAGTGGTAATTTTAGAACATATTATTAGGAGTAAGCAGACTAGGTATTCTTATGGAATAATCATAAAGACAAACAAAGTTTGTGTTCGATATTTCAAAATGTTATATCATTGTTTATAAATATCGTGTCAATGCATTGTTGTCAATTATCATTTATCCTTATTTTGTTTTTCCTTTTTTGTAATTGTTTTCTTGGTTGGTTTGAACTTAAGAAATAAATTTGAACTCTAAAATAAAGACTTTGTAAAATCAATTTGATTTTTATGGAATCCTGTAAATGCAGTCACTTGAAATTTCACGACTTATTTTCCAAAATATACATATCTTCCCAATTTTCTTGAATGCATGACTCTAAAACATATACTAAAAATTATGTGAAAACAATATAAAAATGAATAGAAGATAATAGCACAGCATGTGAAACATATTAATGTGCCTATTCTTACATTTGTACAAAATATTTTCAGATAAAATGTTCTTTAAAATATAGCTATAGCGATGCGAATGGAATTGATAAAATTTGGAAGTGGAAAGCTAGTTAACGCTAAATGTAGGCAGAACTTTGTTTATCTCATTTATTTATATAAGAGTAGTAAGAGTTACTTGCAAGATTGGTATGGTTCTAGTGACCTGTATGACTTCACTATTTTACGTATATTAATAACAAAAAAAGATAACATAAGTTACAAATACTTATACGATTTCACTCATGAACTTTCGTTACAAAACAAACTGAGAGAAAAATAATATTTTCTCTGTTACATTTCAATAGCAATCTTAAAGAAAATAGGAAAATATTATTCATGAAATGCAAAAATCTATAGTGAGGTGAATTTTTCCATAATTTAAAAAAGATAACTAAATCATTCAAAAAAGTTTATATTATAAAAATCTTGTACTACATTTATTATACCATGAATTTTAACTCAAATTTAAAATGAGCTACAATATTTCTTATTCAACATTTTTTATGAAATATACGACACATTGTCCTGGATTTAAAAAAAGAATGAATCCATGAAATTAAACTAGATTTAAAAATAAAATGTTAGATTTTCTGCATTTATTAAACAAATTTTTCTTTCCAAGGTAAGAAACCAATAACAAAAAGTAACTATTGAAATTCGATATAGAAAAATTCGGTAATTTAGACTTATTTAAAAAACTCCTAATTTTTTCCCCGAGTATACAATTTATATATAGTATTGCTCTGCATAATATGTAGAAACACATTTTATTTTTAAAAAAAACAGAAGATAATGTTACAATTAAGACAAGTTATTTTGTAATCCCCCTATATACGTGATTCAAATTGAACCTCATGTTTAGAAAATAATTCATAAATCATAATTAAAAACGAATGTACCTGAAACCCTCATTAATTATTATGGTGTTTCTTCATCAAGTATTTTAATTAAATTTTGACTAGTTTTATTTATTTAAACTTCATAACATTTAGCTTCATTCTAACAAAATTTCAAAATTGCTTATGTGATTGTAATAAGCTAATTATAAACAAACTACCTGTAAGAATAAGTAATTGAAATTTATTATTTGTTCAGAACAAAATAACCAAATTTAAAAAAAAATGATTCTCGCTATGCAACTTTTTTTATAATCTAAGCTTTAGTATGATCTGTAAATTTCATTTAACTATTATTTTTATTACTAATGCCCAGAAAATTGTCTCTTGTCCAGAAAAATGTCTGTGAACATTACATATGAAAAAGAAAGGGCAAGAGTTGAATTGGTCAGCGTCAAACATTTTATCTTTATAAACAAAAGAATTGAGGGAGAAATCTAAAGTTTAAGTTGTCATAAATACAACAACAACAGATAAACAGAAATTGCCTGTAGAAATAGGAAGAAGTTTCACACTTACATTTCTAAAAAAATCAGGAATAACTTCTAACTCCTTAAACAGGAAATCCAAAGCTTAATGACAAAATCACGCAATGTCTTCTGCTTTATCCTAGCAGTATCTCAGTCAGTAATTTTTCTGAGTGGCAACAAAAGCTAACCTAAGATCTTTGATGTACCCTTCTGATCTTCTTCGCCACAAAAGCAGCTTCATTTCTGGTAATCCCAGAGCTGGAGTTCAATTAACTACGTTATATAGATTATGAATTACTATTAGTACTTAATACATTAATAAGCTTTTATATATTATAAGCAAATCATTTCCTTGCAAAATACCATAGTTATTTACTAGATTGCTTTTAATTAAATTCCACTTTCTAGTTAATCTTGAAAATAAATTAAGCAGAACAGTGTTATCACTTTTCCTTTATTTATAATGTTATAAATAAAAAATCCTCATTCATTAGTTTGCATTATGAGATATTTCTCAATATCCATTTTCGGGATTTTTAACATGGGCAGAAACTACAAACACTTTATGCATTTTAAAATGCTGATCTGAAATACAATAGTTGCTTCCATTTGATTATAAGACACATCAATCACAATTCAATTGTTTCACTTCATATTGCTTATGACACTTTAAGTACTCACGACCTTTTGGACATGGTCTGGCTGGCAGCTATACCTTGAGGAATAAGTCACAACAACAGTTCAATTGTTACAAAATTCGGATTTACAGTAGTTAGTACTATTTATAGTTGTATACAATAAGAAATGAAGGATACACTTCTCTTTGGAACAATAAGAAATGAAGGATGCACTTTCCTTTGTAACAATAAGAAATGAATGATACACTTCTCTTTGGAACACTAAGAAATGAAGTATACACTTCTCTTTGGAACACTGAGAAATGAAGGATACACTTCTCTTTGGAACAATGAGAAATGAAGGATACACTTCTCTTTGGAACAATGAGAAATGAAGGATACACTTCTCTTTCGAACAATGAGAAATGAAGGATACACTTCTCTTTGGATCAATAAGAAATGAAGGATACACTTCTCTTTGGAACAATAAGAAATGAAGGATACACTTCTCTTTGGAACAATGAGAAATAAAGGATACACTTCTCTTTGGAACAATGAAAAATGAAGGATACACTTCTCTTTGGAACAATAAGAAATGAAGGATACACTTCTCTTTGGAACACTTAGAAATGAAGGATACACTTCTCTTTGGACAATGAGAAATGAAGGATACACTTCTCTTTGGAACACTGAGAACTGAAGGATACACTTCTCTTTCGAACAATGAGAAATGAAGGATACACTTCTCTTTGGAACACTAAGAAATGAAGGATACACTTCTCTTTGGAACAATAAAAAATGAAGTATACACTTCTCTTTGGAACACTTAGAAATGAAGGATACACTTCTGTTTGGAACACTGAGAAATGAAGGATACACTTCTCTTTCGAACAATGAGAAATAAAGGATACACTTCTCTTTGGAACAATAAGAAATGAAGGATACACTTCTCTTTGGAACAATAAGAAATGAAGGATACACTTCTCTTTGGAACAATAAAAAATGAAGGATATACTTCTCTTTGGAACAATAAGAAATGAAGAACACACTTCTCTTTGGAATAAGAAATGAAGGATACACTTCTTTTTGGAACAATAAGAAATGAAGGATACAATTTTGCATTTTCCATGCACATTTGTCTGTTTCAGTGCTTGGGAATTTTCCAATAATCCTTTCTTGCTACATGTGAATATATACGGCCCATTCACTATGGAAATTTCACCAGCAATATAAGTTTAGAAGGCGTACAGCAATTTTTAGCAGCTGAGCTGTCTACTATACTGTGTCTTATTAATGTATAATTCATAAATTTCAAGTTAGGAATTATGCATTAATAAGTAAAATATCAGTAAATACTTGATTAAAATATTTGATTAATCAGTAGTATAATATTTAATAAAGTAAAATATTTGATTAATCAGTAGTAAAATGATTCATATTTTACAATGAAATTGCTTTCGTTGCATCAGCATACTTCTTTGTACCTAACCCTGAGTTGGGATTTAACAGTTAGATGGCAATAGCCGGGTGGAGTCTTTATGGTTTTGAAGTAAATACTAAGCAGAAAAATCCCAATACTTGGTTTGCCACCCCCAGAGATATTATTTCACTTGAAGGACATTGCGATCAAACCCAGTTACTTTTATCGAACTCGACGGATCTTCAGTTCAACCGGGATTCGAAGTCACTACCTTTCCGATAGTGAGAACGACGCTCTAACCAACCAGGCTACCTCAGCCCTTAAACAATGAAGTGCAAAACTTAAGCAACAAAATACTAAGCAGAAAAATCCCAATGTACATTTTAAGTAAATAGCAATAAAGTTGCAGAAAAGAAGTTCTTTCGATCACCCAATTTAATAGAAACAAACAATTTAATATAAAAGCCAAGTGTATGATAATGTACTAAAAAATATTGCACGCAAAATGAACGTAGATAATACCAATATGTTCGGCTGGCACAGCTCAAGATTACAATAAAAAAGTATAGATACGCAACTAAAAACATTCGCTTGCAAAAGTTCAAGTGAGTTTTTTCATAAAATAAAGCTATAAGAAATCTTCTGGACAACTTCCTGAGTGGAAGAAAGACCACAAATTTGGAGAAGTCGTGTAGTGCGACTAGTATAACGACGAGTTTGGGATCAACAAAAGTGTTATTTCGTGAATTTATAAATCTTTCCACACCTTAGATGCATCTGTTAGAGAGGTTGATGGTGGTGACCTAGAGAAAACAGCTGCAGTTTTCCAATATAACTTCCTGCTAGCGAAAAGAACTCGAAACTTTAAACAAGCACCATCTTAAACTCTACTTTTTGAGCTTTAGAAGTTGGCCATCAGTGCTATCTGTTAAAGTGATACAAGAGCATAAAATTGGACATTTCATAAATGGAGTTGAATCCACTTTACGAATATGGGTCATTTTGATATTGCAAGCGATTCTTAATGTCAGTTGATTAAGAGAGGTTGATTCCATCCCTCTAATATCTCCATCTAGCAATAAAATATCTGGCTCCTTACCACAACTCTACTTGATCGGAGCAATAAAATCTGTCGCTCCTTACCACGAGCTGTTTGGTGTCGCTTATTTCCGGGTGACAACTGGACATGACTATATACAAAGGCATCTGCATTGAATAGGTGTAATAGACTCTGCTCGTTGTCCATGGTGCACTCATGATGATATGAATACTTCTCACCTCAATACCTACCCTGAAGTTTTGACGTTTATGACTGACAACTCTTTTAAAGCTACTAAAGGAATTTATTCTTGTTTTTAGATTTTTTCATCTTTTTTATCGGGCTGCTCGTCGATTAATGGCAGAGATGCCGAGGACTGCGTAAGGTAAAAATAATATTATCTGAGATGTCATACAATGGCACATTTTGTTTCTTAGCTAATCTGACACAAATATTAATTATACTATCTACATTAAAAGTCAATTGATAATAAACAGTAACACCGTATGAAAACGATTTCAAAGAAAGGACAGAATAGTGCAAAATAGTTTTTCAATAATCAGCTCTAACAGCATGAATATGACTTGATTGCCGATAAAAATAACTAATCATTTGCTGAAAATTGGATCATAGAAGTATTAAATACTTGATATATAATAGGACAATCCAAATTAGGTGATACATGGCGATTTACCAAATGCACATTATAAAGATTTTGGTTTACATATAATTTGATATAGATGCATATTTTAAGCAATGCATTTTATTTACTCTATATAATATTCTAAAAGATCTAATACAATTTATTATATTAGATATTTTACGATTCTTCTCACACATGTTGAATAAATTACAAATATCATGTTATATTTCACAGAAGAAACATCTTGCCATTTCAAAATGTTTTCAACAATAAATTTTATGTTTTTGTAATTTTCATTAATTTGCACTTAACATCTCCACTAATTCACATTTAAATAAATGATGTAACAAACAAAAAGTAGTAAATGAGACAGTTATTTTAACAAAATTCAGTTTTAATAAAAAATACTTCATTTATTCAAAATATCTAACTTCTTTAATGAATAAAATGCTAAAATATTAAATAAAAATCTAATAATGCAAATCAAATTTATTTTTCTCTAAAGAAGAAACTAGAAGAGGAATCTCTTTTTTAAGAATCAAGACAAAAATTCTTAATATTGTTTTCAATTAAAACTAAAAGATCGAACTTCCTTCTAACTGAATTTACTTCAATAGAGAGAAATTGTGTCAAAATCCTCCGCTGAATAGAATCAGGCTACTTTTGACATTTAATAATTCTCTAAAAACATTGTTGAGGTCATGTCTTAAGAAATAATATGTCTTATAATAAAAAGTGTATTGTATAAAGAAAAAAGTTATAGTAAATGAATTTTTCAGAATTCAAATACAAAAATGTGCGAAAAGAAATTTAAATGAAAAATAAAAGTGAGTTCTTTTAAATTCAATTAAGAATTTAATGAAAATAAAGGAAATCAAAAATAAGGTGTCTAGTATGTGAATCATTACCTTCTATTTTGATCAAAATAATTATAAACATAATATTTTAATAATTATATCATATTGTGAATTTAAAAAATCTATTTTTGTATTATGAATTAAACATTAATAGTAAATGTTAAAATGTATTAATCATAATATTTTTTATAAAAATTAATCAAAATTTGATATATAGTCAAAATAGATTTATTACGTAGTACGTAGCAGTAAGTGGATATTTGAAATCGTTGGTTGTTGATTCAAGTTTAATACTTGAAATCGTTGGTAAGGATTTTTGATCACAAACAGAATTTTGTTATCCGGGTAGTATTATTAAAAGTCATCAAAAATGTTCTCGTGAAACAGCAAAGATTCGAGTAATAAATATAAACAAAAGTTTAATTTCCTTACAAATTTCCACTCGAAACCTCGAGATCATATTTTAAATTACGGTAAACTCTGTTTTAAAATAAAATAACGGTGAGCTCTCTTGTAATAAAATAAAACTTAAATACGTTTTCGTTTTTACCATCTTGATAATTTATAGGAAACTACATACACGTGAAGTGGTCAATAAAGAAATATATATATATATATATATATATATATATATATATATACATATATATGATGAAAATGTGCTTGGGTCCCCTGCTTGGCGCATTTTCAAAAAGTCGCCAACTGGCGCGTTTTTACGTTTTGTCTCGCGGAGTTGAATGCTCCCAGAGACACTACGCAAAAAAGGCGTTTCTATGGCGACGAAACAGAAATCCGTGTTTTTAACGAATTTCACTGTTGGTATGGCAACGAAAACAAAAACTATGGTTTTTTTACGAATTGTATAACAAAAAATACATTAGAATGGGGAGAAAAATTATCATATTTTTTCCATATTCTAGTGTATTTTTTGACACAAAGAGTGCATTTAGGATGAAAACGCCAGTGTTACCAAGTTTGGGACGTCAATTGCCCATTTGGTGAGAAAGGGGTACCCAAACTACAGATTAACCATATATATAAGATAAAACATGAAAAATATTGAAATCAGAAATATAAAATTCGAAAAATACTAAAATATATACGATGCAAATGACAAGAAGAAGGCATAGTGACCACGTCTTCACCAGGAAAGAGATGGCCAGCATCTATTGTAGCTCCCATTTTATTATATTGTATTTTTAGTATTGTATTTATTACTTTATATATATTGCTTTACATTAATATATATATATATATATATATATATATATATATATATATATATCCTTTTGTGCACGTGTGTACACAAATGTATTTTATAATTATACAACATATTTATTAATTTTATACCCATTTTTTTTGCGGACAATTCTTTTCAGAAGAACTTTCTTTATCTTTGAAAAACTCATAATAGCCGAATAAAAATAAAAATTTCCATAACAGCAAAATAAAATTAACATACAATATACATAGCATACAAAATAGCTGATAAATTTTAAAATCAGAACAGTTTTAATGGAAAAGGAATTTTGTTAAAATAAATGATATTACTTAACCATTTAAATTCTCTTGGTTTGTGGCGATTTTGTCATATCTCCTTTTCTTCATATTATTGCTTGTTTACATTAACAGTAACTATAACTTTTACTTGTTTAATTCATTTTGTGTCATTTGCATAATCTAGCATTAGCAACTTTCTGTGTTTAATTTACTTTAAAATATCTAATAACTCATTAATCAAAGTTTTCTATTTTTGTTAACTAATTAAACAAATTTTGGTTAGTTAACTTTTATAAAAGTAATGATCTGCATAAAATTTGAAACATATGGTACTTTGCAATAAGTTTTCTCTCTTCTGAGAATAAGATAGATGTTTCAAGCAACTTTTAATGTAAAACAAATTTGCATATCATTTTAATCAATGCTTATTTAACAAGGATATTCGAAATAAAAAAATAAATCAATGTGAAGGCGTTCTTAACAGTATTATTTATGACAAAGAACCCTGCATTTAATTACATATTCAAATCGAAATCAAATTAGATGATTTTTTATATTTTATCACCAACCCACTTATACATTTTGGATGATGTTTTAATAAATTTTTTATGATAAAAATATAAAAATAGATTTATCTTCAATAATTACTTTTTAATTATTAATCAAATAAATGTTCAGGTTCTGAATTCAATGGCGAGAAAAAAATAAATGTATTAAATTCAACCCTTAGGAAAATTTTAACTAACGCTTTGGATATCTGACAAATACAGTATTTCTTTTATAGTATGTAAAAAGGAAAAAACTAGAAACCCTGCATTTTTATATTTTTTTACATTTTCTTTTGACTAATTTTTTTTTTATCCAGAGCAAAGTTTCATATGTTATTTTACATAAGTTAATTGCATTCAACTAGTATTTCTCTTAAAAATTTAAGTTTCAAATACTTTAAAACCAAAGTCTATAAGTGTTTATTTCTCTATTATTTAAGTAGTTAATCTTCATTAAATTGCTATAATAAAGATTTTCTGTGATGAATTACATAAATTTATTACATAATTTTTAATGACTAAAATGAACAGAGAGAAATTCAATATATTATAAATTTTAAAGTAGTTTTACATTTACAGAGATAATATTAGTAAATTAAAGTCAAGCGCGCTTGCATTATAGAGGAAAATTAATCAGATAGGATTGTCGTAGTGTTACAATGATTTGAGCAAGATAGAACTGAATTGTTCAGATAACATGTTAAATTAATTAACTTTTTCCAATATTGCTAATATACATTATATAATAACACTAGTAAATTTTATAACAATCAGCAACGAAAGTTTTAAAGTAGTATTTGAATTAATTTTTAAAAAAATATTTGAATAATACCCAAAATAGCCATGTTTGTTACATAACTCTAATATATACTTCAGATTACGTCACAATAAAAGGATTTTAGTTATTGCATAATTAACGAATACTATCTTAAATATATATATAATGTTATACGATAAAAAATATTCTAATTAATACATTAATTAATTAATTCCCTTCTTATACAGTATTTAATTACATAAAATCAGTCATTATCAAAAATAAATGCTTCTCAAAAATGGTGTAGAATTTGTTATTTTGGGAAGTAAATAAGCTGATCTTAACTACCCAGCTTTAAATAATGTGTTATTCCCCATTTGAGTAAATGATTCAAAATAATATATTCAGAGATATTTAATGTATTTTAGATCTGGGATTTCATTTAGGAATATTGAATGCATTTACATCCCTGGCTTTCAAACTGACATCTGTGCAATAAAATCAATGAGCGAATGCATTAAATTACTAAATCATCTAATTTGAGTCCCAGATTACTGATGATATTGGATATAAAGTCACTTTGATGATATCTAAATTAGCGCAAATATATTCATGTTTTCATTTAAACTGCTCATCATCCGCCATTAGTGAGAAAAAGAGTGGTGTTTTTTTTTTTTTTTTTTTTTTTTTTTTCTTTTTCGAGATTGAAAATAAGGTATTTTTTAGAGAATAACTTCGATAATGTTGATTACTATCCCCTTCATTCCTAATAAATGCTTCTTATTTCAGGGAAAATAACAGCTTTTCTTTCTTTTTTAAAGTTTGTTTTTGAGTAAAAGTTAAACAAATTTCTTTAATATTATATGCAGATAATAATTATCTTCAATGTAAAATAATTTCTTTATCATCATTAAGTCGAGATTATAATGTATAAATATTGCTTGCAAAAACAGTTTAAAGAGGAATCAAATTTTTGTGTTCAAAGACGTTCAAGATTAATTCACTTAAATGCAGAATGTTCGTTCTCTTATCACCAGCATATTTGTATTACAAAAAATTATAAAATGTATACTTAAACGAGATTTTCAGCTTTCGGGATGTAAAGAAATGTTTTTTTTAAAAAACGGGTGGCACTTGGGTGACTAACTCTTCTCCACAATCAGGCCGTGCGGAAGCTGCTACTCATTTTTCGTTACCCTGTGAGCATCTGTGAACCAAGTCACGGAGGTGAGTAGCATTACCCACTCCATACCACCACAAACTCATTTATATGATGCTCCACATTTATACATCATCACATAAGAAAGGACAATAAAACACTGAAAGAAAGAAATACCCACACTTGAACCGGGTCTCGAACCAGTGAACAACAGACTAGGAGCCAAAAACGCTAACTACCCAGCCCTCGGCCGCACGTAAAGTAAAGTAACTATGACACAATATTATGTTCATATTTAATATTAAAATATCAGATTCAAAACGCAAAATATTGACATTATTATAGGATGACTTGAAAAATAATCATAAAGATGAGTCTAATTCGAAAAACAAATTATATAATTAAAGTAATGAGTTTATCTAATCTAATTTGCACACTTAAAACATTTAGATATTAGTTTATTAAAAAGGATTTATTTTACAATAAAGCTGAACTCTCTTCTTCTTGGAATTTCTTTCTCAATCGCATTCTTATAAATCTTATATAATTGGTGCGAATATGTGTAGATATTAACTTTATTTAAGTTTTCTAAGATGATACAGTAAATCAATATTAAAGAATTCCCACAATTCTCAAATATTTTCAGAATATGAATTTTTATAATATGAATATTTCTAATAATATTTTTATAATATTATTATAAGTGATAGAAATGATGATTAAAGATCTACAAAATAAAATAATGATTTCCATCATTTCCTCAGTTTAAATTTAGTAATTTTTATAAATATTAAGCTGATCTAAAGCAGAAATAAAAATTGGAAATGAATAATATATCTTAAATAGAAATGTACTCGAAAACATAATAAGATTTGTAGTCACAATTAGGAAAAATATTTCCGCATCACAATTTTTAAAATAATGATCTGCATTTGTTCCTCATTTAGTAAACTTAACACGTAAACAACAGCAGGCTCCTTTATTTGATTCCAATGAATTTGATCAATAGACTACTGAATGTCGTCATTATTATTTTTGCAACATTCATTTAATTTTACCAAAAATTATTAGATTATTTTTTTTTATTTGTTAGCTGAGATTTTTATAAATGTTTATATGCTATTTGTTATATAAACAAAAGCATTGTTATTATTTCTATAATATTTTTTATTATGTAATAGGATTTATATAGTTTCTAAATGCAGAAATGAAAAAGCAAGCATACGAAATATCATCAAATTTGAGATAAAGTTATAGTTTTTATAATTAATATTTTTTTAAATTCTGAAAAAAGTATTTAGGAAAGACTTATAGCAGTCATCAGGGAATCATTTTGTAAATGATTCTCGAATATACACGATGTTTTCTTGAAGAAAGAAAAATATACCCAGAAAAATGAATACGAAGACTAATACGAGGGTTACTCTAAAATTTTTGAGATACGCGCTGACAAGAATTTACAAAATAAAAATAACGTTTAATTTTAAACTACAAAGTATTTTAACACAGAAAAAGATTTTTTACTGACTTACTTCAACTTGTTTAGCGTAGAATAAATTTTAAACAGAAGAGAAAATGGAGTTGACGCGAGAACATTTTTGGGCTATGATTTTCTGCGATTTTAAAGCAGAAATAAATCAAGAAGAATGCGTTTAACAGTTGCAATTAGCATTTGGTGATGAATCTCCAGATAGTGCTACTGTATTCAGATAGTTTAGAGAATTTAGAAGAGGTCGCCATTTTCTTCAGGATGAAGAACACACAGGAAGACCGCCGTCGGCAGTAATCCCGGATAATATGTCTGCCTTACGAAAAATAATAATGGATGATAATAGCTGTACCTATCAAATGATACAGAAATAACTTAACATTAGATCCGCAGACATACACAAAATTCATGAAGAATTACATATGAAAAAAGTAGTTTGCCGTTGGGTTACCCATAATCTAACTGAGCACCAAAAAGAGGAGCGTGTCAGAATCAGTAAAGAAACTCTTACATTGCTAAATGATGGTGGCCCCCGCATCATTTCTAAAATTGTAACAGGTGAGGAAACGTACATACCGTTTTTTTGACGTTCCAACACGTCAAGAAAGCAAAGTATGGGTCTTTGAAGATGATCCCACGCCGACAATGGTGAAAAAACAACGCGCACTGAAAAAATTGATGTATGCCATTTTCTTCAGAAGTACGGGATTGGTCAATTTATCAAGTTGGAAGGTCCGAAGATAGTAACAGTAAACTGGTATACCACTAAATGTCTTCCAGAAATTCTACAAACACTGAATGTTAGGGGACTAATGTTTCACAATGACAATGCATCTTCACATAGAACCGGATAAACAATTGAGTTTCTTAAACAAATTAAAGTGATCGAACATCCGCCGTATTCACCTGATGTGCAACTTTTGGTTATTCTTTAATCAAAAAAGAACTTACGTGGACGTCGTTTTCATTCAGAAGAGATTGATGTGGCTATAAATGCATTTTTTTCATCTATTCCAAGAAATGAATGGCTTGAGGCATTTAATCTGTAGAAAATTCGTCTATAAAAGTGCATTGATGCTGGAGGAGACTACTTTGAACACACCTGAAATTTTGTAAGTATAACTTTAAAAACCTAGTTGTATCTCAAAAATTTCAGAGTGACTCTCGTATTAAACTTAATTGTTTACATTAAAATTCTCAAAATAATTTAAATGATCTGTTTACAATTGCACATAAATTTGCTCAAATGCAACTATAGGACGTACCGCTGTCAATGTTTTAATAAATTTCATTAATAGTTTCTAAATTCTTTCGCATATTGTTGTAGGAATGGAAACTTATCTTTATTAAATGAATAATATAGAACAGATGCTCTCTGCTCGTTTGAAATGTCTTCGTTGATTAATTTTGTTTAATGTTTTTATTTTGTTCGTTTGCATATTACAAAAATATTAATGGCTGTGGTATCCCATACATATATTCATTACCTTAATTGTCTCTTTGCGCGAATCAATGGATTTCCTAATGAGAAATTTATGATCTTTGGTAAGAAAACAACTGTATGTTAGGTAAAACAAGTAAAATTTTATCCAGTGAAAAATTTACCTTTCCCTCTTAAAGATTTAGGTAGAAGATTTAGGAGACCACTTGCTTTATATTACTTCCTGTGTAACTTTCGCCCGAGGAACTTTGCTGTCGACCATTTATTTTAATTATTTGCATATTTTTAGATAGATCAAATAAAATCTTATTACTATATAATTTGCATTAATAAATAAATCCACCCCATTTCACTAATACTTTCAACATTACACGCTCAACAAGTATTTTGATCCATCCTTTATGTCTAGTATTAATTATAAGTGCCTTAGATATTTACGGACTTACACGAAATAATAACTGCTTCCGTCACATTCTGTCTATATGCATATATATATGTAAGTATGTATATATATATATATATATATATATATACATACATATATATATATGTATGTATATATATAATATATATATGTATATATATATATGTATATATATGTATATATATATATATAGGCATATATATATATATGTATATATATATATATGTATATATATATATGTATATATATATATATATATATATATATATATATATATATATATATATATATATATATACATATATATATATACATATATATATATATATATATAATTATATAAATATATATATATATATATATATATATATATATATATATATATATATATATATATATATATATGTATATATATATGTATATATATATATACATATATATATACATATATATATATATATACATATATATATATATATATATATATATATATATACATATATATATTTATATAATTATATATATATGTATATATATATATGTATATATATATATATATATATATATATATATATATATACATATATATATACACATATACATATATATATTTATATAATTATATATATATATATGTATATGTATATATATATAAGTATATATGTATATATATATATATATATATATATATATATGTATATATATATATATATGTATATATATATATATATATATATATATATATATGTATATATATATATATATGTATATATATATATATATGTGTGTGTGTGTGTGTGTGTGTGTATAGTTCCTATAGACATCAACTAAAAATGTATATCATCAGTAAGATAATAACTGTAATTTTCTGCAAAAACATCATGACAATTACGTATTTAAAAATTAAGTTATTAGCAATGTATTATTTCTACTGATGCAAAGCTTATGTGCGTGTAAAAATATGAAATTGCTTAATTTGTCATTATTTGTTAAATGGAGAAGAAATATCAATAATGTCAGGATTCAGAATTGCTGAAATTATGCCCTCTAGAAAAATAAATTGCTTATAAATAAGATGCACCAAATAACATCGAAGCTTCATTTAAATTCTTCCTTATATCAAAAACTTATCTATAACATAGTAACCAAATAACATAGCAGCTTCATTTAAATTCTTCCTTATATCAAAAACTTATCTAAAAAAACTTATATCATATAGAGAAGAATCAATCGCTTAAATGGGTTTCTTTTAATGAAAAAATAAATGTATATTCAAACGAATTGTATATTTTCAACATTTCGCACGCGCAAGATTTACTTTTGTTTTTCATAAAGTTCCCTTTCTTTAACACTTTCTATTCCTAATCATCTTCTTGTGGCAAACGTCATAAGAAAATGGATTGAATTTTTTTAATCGTGTTGCTTATAGGTATTGCATTCGCAATGCTTAATCTTTAATCAAAGCGTTTTTTTTTTTTTTTTTTTTTTTTTGTGCTGAATATCTCTTCAGCAGACATTCTATCATAAGATTTATATAAACTAATCTTAATCTTCAATCATTTCGATATGAAGTATAGGAATTCATATTTTTAATATAATTCTGTACTAATATACTAAAGAATTGTAAACATTAATGCCCGGCACATATTCTTCAGTGCCTGTGGTTGTCTCTTGAGGACTTATACCAGACTCCTAATCTTGTGTTTGATTTTCTAAAAGTGAGTGGAGTCGTGGACATCGTTTACTATTCTCCCTGACAACAACAACAACAACAACAAAAGTTAATGCGAATAAGGCCTCTTTAAAAAAAAGGCATAATTAATTTATATACTTGTATTTAATGTTCTTGTTACAAGGTTGCATTTAACCAAGAAGTCATGCAAAACATTATGTTTGTCATTTTTCCTTCACTTTATCAGGCACCTTTAAATAGTTATAAATTATATAATTTTCTACTTACTAGATTGTTTAATATATCTGAAAAAGAATTTTGTTGTATTAATTAAAATTTTTGTCTTTAAATGTATAGATAATAGTGAAGTGAAAATATATTATACAGCGGGTTTTAGTATATATTCTAAGGGAAAAAACATAAAATATATTTCGCTTTAAAAAAGCATTAAGTAAAAGAGTCACGTCTCTGAAATATAATAACCTACTGTCCGGTAAACGAATTTTTTATAAAAGTTACTTACTCAAAGTTTCATTTTACTATTTTGGTAGCACATAAAAATTAATTTTTAAGGCTCTAACTTTTTCAGTCGAACAAAAACGCTTATGTACTCATAGATTTTTATTTGACAAATATTTCTATTACTATTTCATTTAAATTTTAGTCATTTTGAAAGAACTAATGGAATTTTATTTGTTCATAAAAAAAGTGTTTCAATAAATATAAAAGCAAAATATTAAATGTGTATTTAATACTGTCTATTATATAAAATTTATAGGCATTAATTTAAAAATAAAACAAAGAAACCGTAAGTATGTATTTAAATAAAAATATATTTCCAAAGCTTTTTTAATGTAGGATATAAGGTTTTAACTATTTTAAATATAAGAAAGTAGTTGAAATACAAAAATAGTGTTAATATTTGTGTGACAGATTTTTCCACCAATTTTTTGAAAAATATGGAATTAAATAATATCACGGTTTCTTTTTCACTCAATAAACTTCATCGTAAAATAATATAGCCATGCAATGAAAAATGATGCAAATTAAAATAATTTAATATTCATATTCTTTTAATTATACTTCTGAATAAAGTTAAATGTTGTTTGCCATTCCCATCCGTTGTTTTGTTTTCCTTGTTTCACCTATTCTAGTGTTCTTTCATCTATTCTTGTGTTGTTTCACCTATTCTTGTGTTGTTTCACCTATTCTAGAGTTGTTTCATCGATTCTTGTGTTGTTTCGCCTATTCTAGTGTTGTTTCATCTATTCTTGTGTTGTTTCACCTATTCTTGTGTTGTTTCACCTATTCTATAGTTGTTTCATCTATTCTAGTGTTGTTTCACTTATTCTAGTGTTGTTTCACTTATTCTAGTGTTGTTTCACTTATTCTAGTGTTGTTTCACTTATTCTAGTGTTGTTTCACTTATTCTAGTGTTGTTTCACTTATTCTAGTGTTGTTTCACTTATTCTAGTGTTGTTTCACTTATTCTAGTGTTGTTTCATCTATTCTTGTGTTGTTTCACCTATTCTTGTATTGTTTCACCTATTCTAGAGTTGTTTAATCTATTCTAGTGTTGTTTCGCCTATTCTAGTGTTGTTTCATCTATTCTTGTGTTGTTTCGCCTATTCTAGTGTTGTTTCATCTATTCTTGTGTTGTTTCGCCTATTATAGTGTTGTTTCACCTACTCTAGTGTTGTTTCATATATCCTAATGCTGGATAGCTAGTTTACCTAATTATGCTAGCAGCATTAAATATTAAATAAGTCTTGGTAATGTCTTTATTATTGATTTGTAGATATTTAGCGCAAACATTTGAATTATCTGAGAAAAAAACTGAAAGTAACAGAATATAGGTTATCCATGTTAACTTCACCTCTGAAGGATCATAATTGCATTAAAATAATCTAAAGTGTCTTAATTAGAATTATTAGAAATTTACTTACATAATTGTCAACTGTACTGCTCTATGCATTTGGCAAGCGTAACTGATCCTAGAAGGTATCATAAATTTGTCTAAAAGATTAGTATTTTTAATACTAAGATCTGCTGACATTATACATAAAAATTCAGGTACTTCTTTAAATTTCTTAATATTTTTCATTGAAATGTTATTTTTTATGTCAATCTTTACTAAAATTTATGCTTCCAGATAACTTGCCAAAGCGTACGACAAGATGTGAAAAGAATGTGATTAAAATTAACTTCTTAGATGAACATAATTTTCTCGCGTTATTATCAATTTTCTGCTTGAAAGATTATCAAATATGAGAATTTTAACACCAAATAATAGACAGCCGGACGGACTAAGGTTGCTATAAGACATTTAAGTTTTTATCACAAAATTGCCCTATTCACATATAGAAACTAAAATAATTAGAAAATTCCCAACCATCTGCATCAATAAATGCATGCATAAGGCAAAAGTACAACATCCACCTGCCGGCCAACTTGTCTAGTGGTCAGCATGCCTGGCTATGGATAGGGAGGTCCTGGGTTCAAATCCCGATTCGGGAATGTATGTACTTTCTCTCTCTCTCTCTCTCTCTCTATCCTGTCTTTGTCCTTTCCTTGTGTGTGAATGAGGTGTGAATGGTTGCCTACCCTATAAACGGGTCCCTGTGGCATGTGTGTACTGAAGAAGTCAGACTTCACTCGAAATATGGTTCAGTTGGAAAAGTGGAGCAGCGCACCCTGATTTGCCAGCCTAGCTGGCACACAAGAACAACAACAACATCCATCTGCCGTTCTTCAACATAGATTGGAATCGAATCCGTGACATTTCACTCTGAAGAGAACTGTCCTAATACTAAGAAATGATAATTTCTAGTCCTCAGATTTTTCTATAAGATCATGTGTTTATAATAAATATTTGAAATTCCATTCTGCAACCCCAAAGATGCTAGTCTCAAAGATTTAGAGGCTAGTATCACAAAACTTCGAGTTGGTTTTTTAGAATCAAAAGCTTGATCTCATAACCCGTATATATAATAAGTATTTGAAATTCCATTCCGTAGCACCAAAGATATGAGTTTCAAAGAGCTATCATTTTAATTACCACATTGTTTTTTATTCATACGATAAAATACCTTACAGTATAAAATATTTTATCAGTGAAATAAATTTAAAGGTACATCTGAGAAAATAGCGAGAATTTGTTTATGACACCGTTGTTAAAAATATTATCAATAATCAAGCATTCATTCTATATTAAACATTAGATAGAAAAATTACAGCTCTTCATTATGACACATGGTTGTTTATTGAGTTGCAGAGAAAGATAAGGAATATTTTTTGTTAAGAATTTAAAAATCATTATTACAGATTAACTTAATCCTGATTATGTATCTCAATGTTTGAAAACAATCTTCATTCCAAGCTAATATCTTATAGCTTACATCACAAAATATTCCGTTTGAGTTAGAGATATTATCATTTTTTTGGTTTATTTTTATGTGGTAGCAAAGAATCACAAAACTTCGAGTTGAACACAACATTTCAATCCCTATATAAATTTAAAATAAAATCATTTTAAGAAAATTTTATAATGAAGTATCAAAGAAAATTTTATAAGTCCTTAAATTATATCGATCCCTAAAATAAAGCAATCAAAAAGAGTACAACTTGAGTGTATTTAATTTCCAACAGCTAAATCATTCTCTTACAGATGAATTATAATGAATTACTATCAAAAACAACTTTTTAAGTCTCTTCAAGCGTCCTTTAATTAAAAAAGTATTTTTTTATGTTGATGAATCACTGACTGAAATTGTCTTTTAGTTATAAATGAGGGGAAAAAAATTTTAATCTGTATTTCCTTTCATTTCTATAATGGAATAATATAGTAGAATATTTGATATTTTAGGACAAAATATTATTTATTAAAAATATTTCAGTGCTAGATATTATACTAGAGAATTTGTTTACATTTTCTGATAATTTTTTGTTATATTTCATGTAGATGGAAAGCAAATGCAATGAATATATAACAACCGTGTTATTCATCTATGGATTCGATTGATTGATTGATACCATCATGTGAAATGAGCAATCATCTATTTTTACAATTTAATGATTTTTTACAGATTAATTCAGCTCAATGTATCATAAAAAGTTAAATCTCTTTTAAAGCTTTTTAAATATTCGTGACAAAGTGAAAATCATTTCTTAGAGTTTTGATATGAATAAATTAAAATTTATTATTCAGTAATAATTCGATTCATCAATTAGAACTTAATAATATCAATTCCAAATTTTTGAATTTTTGACTGGTACATGGATTATATATATTCATCATTTGAATCCATATCCGTCAATATTATTTCCAATAAGATAAATTAATTAAAAGGAAAAAAGTATATCAAAACAAATGATTCATTGTTTATTTATATATAAATATATTTATATAAAAATATTTAATGATTCCTTTTTTCAAATGTATTTATATTGTTATGTTTGAAACAATTAGAATAATGTGTCAAAGAAGAAAATGTTGTATATTTTAACAAAGATGTGTTTAAAAAAAATTATTTTAAAATAGAAATTACAATATATCAAAGAGGGGGGAAAGATATGTAAAAAAGAAATAAAAATTTATGAAAACTTTATTAAGTTATCCTTATGTAATCTTTATTCAGTCAAAGGAAGTAAAATATTAATAATGCCATAAAAAATATTATTTTCAAGAGTTAATAGCCAACAACTCTCCCAGAATTATATATATATATATATATATATATATATATATATATATATATATATATATATATATATATATATATATATATATATATATATATATATATATATATATATATATATATATATATATATATATATATATATATATATATATATATATATATATATATATATATATATATATATATAAATATATATATATAAATATATATACAAAAATATATATATATAAATATATATATATATATAATATATATATATATATATATATAAATATATATAATATATATATTTATATTTATATATATTATATATATATATTTATGTATAGATATATATGTATGTATATATATATATATAATATATATATATATATATATATATATATATCATCCTCTAGACTTTTCCAAGTTGTGCTGATACGTGACGTGCTTGTCAGAAAATTCAGTTGTATATAACATAATTTGTGTTCTCAGAAACAGTGAGAGATACCTCTATAAAATCACATACTATCAGTAAAACGATCATCATTTCGGTTTCCTTTGTTGTTGCTGAGAAAACAGTTCTTGGATAAAAATTCTGAATATATTGCTATAAAAATTCTGAATTTGCAACGTACAATAAATCGCTATTTA
>CM057811.1:18686881-18759381 GCA_030067965.1 Latrodectus elegans
TTTTAATTTAAATTTTAAACTAATCATAGTTTTATTTCTTAATTATTTGCATATGACTCACTTAACACATGAATTAAATTTGGATAACAATAAAATTTGGCAATGAAAAAATATAATTGCCTACATTTTTTGCCTATAATTTTTCCTGATTAAAGTTTTCCAATATTTTCTCAAAATTACTATCGGATTTTAAAAAACTTCCAAATACATTGATGAAAATATTTCAAAATATCTTTACTTTACTAATATATTGTAGAATATAATCTCCTGTCTTTTTGTACAGTTGTTAGCTGGGTTTTTTTTTTTTTTTGTGTTTTAATTGTATAGATTTTATTTCAATTGTTTCTTTATATATATATTAAACATTAATTAAGAATTTCACAGTTAAGACAAACAAGATTTCGTTTAATCAACAAAATATCTTTTCTCACATATGCTACAACATATACAAATTTGAGACATTAAATAAATCTAGTGCACTAAATACTAAATTGTACTTTTCATTTAAAGCTGCAAGTGAAAAGTAATTTTTTTAGATAACCTTCAATGTTTATAAAGTTAGTGATGTGTATAATTATGATAAAAGCAAGGTATATAAGCTTAGACATAAATAATTGTGAATTTCTTTTCTACAGTTGTGGAGAATGTATTATCAGTATAATTTTCTTTACATTAATTTCAATGTATGTTTACAATAAAATACATATTTACGTGAAATAATATGTACCGACACATTTATTTATATCAAAGTATACACACACATAGATAAATAGATATTTGAAGTACAATTTGTTTTATATTAAGCAAAATAAGTTTTTCTTACTTTAAGAAGTGTTGGATGTGCATCAAATAAACAAATTTTTAAAACATACTTTTATGAATGAATTATATCCAAATTAAAAAATATTTAAAATGTTTAATACAATTATATATTTTGGGATATGACAATATGTTTTCAGTTTTTTTATATAATCTAGTTTTTGCTACAATTTTTTCAAATACCTTTTAAACCTTAATATGTCGTTTTAAACACTTAGAGAACATTACTCAAAATTTATATAGTATTACTCCTTTAATATTATAAAAATATGTTTCGTTCTAAAACTCTTTCATTTGCTTATTTGGTAAAACTTGTGCATCAATTTCTTCCCTATTCATTAAGAGAAGAAAAATAAAATTTATTATATTATTTATTAGTATATGTATACATTAAAAAGTTAAGAGTTAAGGCTAGTTTTTTTTTATTTTGATGAAATTTATTTATATGATATTTGCAAATTTTTTAAATATAACATTTTGTGCAAATGAAAGGCTTACTTGTTTTACATGACGGTTATTTAAAACTTGTTTCTTAACTTATTTTTTAATTTATCTTTATTTTTTATTTTTATTTTAAAAAATTAAAGATAAATAAAAAACAATAATATTAGCAACTTACCCTAATTAAAAATAGTCTTAAATTTTGAAGCAGTTAATGCAAAAATTTTAATATTATCTTTAAAGTATTATTTATTTCAAAGCATTCATAACAACAAGCCAGCACCCACTTACAACAAGAACTTCCCACAGATAAGTATCACTTGATTAATTAACTATCATAAACTAAACACAGAATATATATTATTAAGAGCCGAAAGCACTTAGCAGTTAATACACCATTACAAAGGAATATAAAGCGAGAAAATTTATTTTCACAGATATTATTAATAAATATATATGCATTATACAAATGTATATTATAAAATTTCATCTTCAAACCTTTATCAACACTTGATGAGAATCAGATTTGCCTAACTCTCTTTCGTTTATGATTTTAAATGAATTACTTTTGTATTTTAATTGAGATGAAAAGACTTTGGTTTCCATAGATTAGATTTCCACCAATTTTTTTTTTTTTTTTTTTTTTTTTTTTTTTTTTTTTAAATTCTTTTACATAGCCTGAGTCTCAAAAAGTGAAAGAATGGAAATTAATCCCGTTTAACAGGAATGATATCAAATGATTTTGAGCAAAATAGGCAGTTGAGAAAATACATGGATTTTATGAATATAAAAGTATATTATAGTCTGTCAAAAAGCCAGCGAGAAGAATTAAACATCAATTAAATATTAGTTGTATCAACTAAAAACTAAACCTGTGGTACAAAATCTAGCATGCGTGCTTACAGTGCTCATTTCTGCTTTCCTAATCAAGGGCTCTATGGTACAACCATATAGGTGGTCAGCTTAACCTGAAAACCCCTGGGTTTAAATCCCCAGCATGTTTTATATTCAGCTTATCCACCCACTAAAGGGATGAAAGGATTCATTTACTGTGCTATGTGTTTTAAAAATACTTGTTGTCTTACAGGAAAAACAGAGATTAAAAACGAAAATTTAATTGCTATTTTAAAACATTTATGGCAACACATTAAGCGTTCTTTGTCGTCATTGCTGATACATCTACTCATCTTCTTCCACCATTTTTTCCCGAGATTGTAAACTGTTATTTCTTGAGAAAATTAGCCATGTTTGAATCATTGCTTGGTGAAATTAAACTTACTGGTCATTTTCTAAATGAACATTCAAATGTGTGTCTTGGAAAACTAAATATTCTACAAAATACTTTATTGTATAAACAATCATACATATTGTTGATACAAATCTATCCTTTTTATATATTGCTTGAGTTTCATTTGTTTCGTTTCCTGAAGTGATTCAACAAAAACCAAACATGTCAAAGCTATTGTTTATAAATATTAAAAGCTTTTGCTTACATATACAACATACATACCTAAAATCTTCAGTTAAATGAAATGAAGTAGAAACAATATTCAATGTAATATTAAATACCTTAATTAAACATTAAAATTATAAGAGAGGTAATGTTGATAGACAACAGATTTTTGATATCGATAATGGAAATTATAATAGGGGAATATATTAGAAAATTAACTGAAAATCATAAAAATTTGTCCCAAAAGTATTCCTAACTTCTTTCATCGTAAAAAAGAATTCCATGCATCAAAAATATAATAACACCATACTTATTAATAAAAAGTTTTTAAAATTATAAACATCAAAAAAACAGAAGTGTCGTTACAAAAGATATATTTGATTCCAATAAATCCATTAGATTCATCTTTTCAATTTCAGGAATTCCTTTTTTTATAATTGAATTTCACTTTGACAGTAAATAAATTTCAAGATCACATCTTAAAAACTTCAGGTCTCGATTTATACTTTTTTCCTTAACCAATGTATTTATTGTTTTTTTACGGGATATTGATTTATAAATCTGTTGTTTGTATTTAATGTTTTCTTACTATACATTTGTTGTTGAGTAGAAAGGAGACAAAATCTTAACCTAAATACCTAACAGATTTATTTTTTCAACTTTGACAATTTCAATTTATTTTTTCGCTTTGACAGTAAATAGAGTTCATGTCCCCTTATAATAAAATACTAAAAAATTGTATGTCTATTTATAATATTTTGTTCTTTCCTCGGTTTATGTTCATTCCTTGTTGGTTATAAAGTAGATAAAATGTAGCTTATATGCACCAACAAAAAAATTTAACTGTTTACCTAGAGATATTAAGATCCGAAAAATATTAATTCTACTTGAGCTCCTTTTGTTTTTGGAAGAAAATTTTACTGAATATTTTATTCAGCATTTTGATTCATAAGCCAATTAATTGTATTTAATGTTTATTTTTTTAATATTATTCTTATTATGTTTATTTTAATATTTTATTATTTATATTTTTTGCTTTATCAATTTAATAAATAATTTCATTTATAAATGATACAGAGTATTAATGCATATCACAATTTATTTTATTTGTCTGCCCATTTCATACATGCCATTTCTTATGACATTTTATTACAAGTTTGAAACAAATAAAATAAATTAATTCATAGAATAATTTGGATAAAAATATTGTTTTATTTATTATTAAGAAGTCATGGTAGCCTAATGGTTAGGGCATCGGCCTTCTATCCGGAAGGGAAGAATCCCAAAGCTGCCAAAGACTCACCGAATATATGTCGAGGAAATTTCCACCTCTTTCAGATCAATGTTAAATTGATTGAGTGGATCCTCTGGTGGTGCCATCTATCGGAAAAGCTTAAAGCAAAGTCGTACTTTACTTTCTTGGGCTGCTCTAATTAAACGAACGACGCACCCTAATGACTTAATTCGCATAAACAGGTTGGCTTCTCCAAGTGTCATAAGTAACAACAACATTTGTTGTTAATCCACTAATGATAACTACTAAACACTGTTCTATATTCATTACTAAATGCGAAGAGACTAATCAACTTATTTCTGCTTTTTTAATTTAAATATTTATTTTGTTTAACTATGTAACATTAGCTAGGTTATATAGTTAAATAAAATAAATATCTGGTCATCTATAAATCATCTGGTCATAATAAATATCTGTACAGACAAGATAATAATACAGACAAAGAAAATAATCCTTCTCGACATACTAAGACAAAATGACTTGGAAGTTTTATTAGGTAGTGTGATACATTTCTAAAAAACCTAAATCTAGTTGAACTTTCGAAATGGTTTAAGCTTTCTTGAAATAGGCCATCATTTAAGATACATTACCATCACCTTTTTTCTCGTGAGTGCTGGGAAAGAAATACTTTTCTGGGATGGTATATTTCAAAATCTGTCATCGGATACTACAACTAATAGTTTAATAATTAATAAATAGCTAACAATTTAATAATTTTTTTCATATCAAAGGTATTACCATTTCATAACTCAAACCAAAATTTTTACCTTCTTTTAATGGATATTAAAATAGTACAATGTGATAAGAAAGGTTTTAAATATAAATACCAAATTTATTTTTTCATTAAGGACAATTTATTTTATTTCGAATTCGCATACTTTCGATTATCAACTTCTGCAACAACATATTGAAAAAGATCTAATATTTTTTATCTAAAATATGCCTTGAAACAAAGGAACAGTGCTTTTGCTAGTTTTTAAAAATCCTCTCATTGTCTAGTCATTAATTTCTTAGAATTTTTTTCAAATAATATGTGATTTCATCCTAATCGAAAATGATTTTGGTGGATAATAATTAGTCCACCAAAATCATTTTCGACTAGACATTAGATTTATTTATGGTTTTTTCACTTCCCCTCAAAATATTAAACATGCAAAATTTACTGTGTAATTTAAAAATAAGACGTTTTATTGATGGCTCATAAAACATTTTCCACCATTGTTAGCGAATTTCAGTTAAGAACAGAATATTTCCTCATCCTAAGCAATACAGCATCAAATAAATCGAATAATTTGGAACAATTGCTCAACATCCGTCTGTTATATCCAGCTCAATAAGTCAACTTGAAGTACATTCCTTAGAGAATAATCACTAGTTATTTTAATTAAGAATATTAGCAAGACATTTATTGCATCATTCATTTTAATTATGCATATCTTCGGTTTCTAAGAAAAGTGCAAACCAAAGTATGACTTTTCTGTAGTAACTTACTTTAAAAGAAGATCTTATAGCTATAAGAAATATTTATGGTATGAATAATTTTAATTTCAGTTAGGATAGATCTAAATTTATTTAATAAATAATAAAAGTAAAATCCCACATATTGCGTGAATAAGATCATCCTTTTTTTCAAATAATTCCATAAATCAAAAAATTTTATTAATACCAATTGGCAATTAAATAAATTTTTATTTGTCAAGGGCTTTTTATTTTGATCGCATGAAATTCTCCTTTCTCCACAAATCTGCAATAGGGGCCTTTTATCATTGAAAACATTATGTCTTCTTTCTCTATTAGTAATACTTAAAATTATAGATTTTACTCCTGTTAAATATCTATAAATAAAACACGTATCTACGCTTTTCACATTTTATATATTAATATATATAGCCCATTAATTAAAAGAATGAACATTATTTGAATTTTAAATATATATATATGTATATATATATAATATTACATTATGTAGTTATCTCCTTGTCTTGGTGGAATTAAGAAGGGTTATTAAATAGGCAGATTTACAAGAATGAGTTTAATATTGCATTTATCATTACATGAACATTTCTAAGAGTGACGACCAACCATAACATTTGTAGCACGTCTGCTACATAGGAGAACTCAACTAAAAAAATCTTCGAGAAAACTTAAGCCCCTCACAAGGATAAGGATACAGCATACTGATCACTCATTCGTTGAATATATTGGCTCGAGATGGCATCATCGGTCAATTCGACATTCTTTAACCATATTTGGTAATGTACATTTCAAATTCCACAACAGGGGTGGTGTAACTCATACATTTGTTAAAAAAGACCATATATACAATAAAAATGTACAAATTACAGGTTTATATATATATATATATATATATATATATATATATATATATATATATATATATATATATATATATATATTCGTAGTGAAGTAAATACTAATTCGGTTGGAAATAGATATACAAACTTTGCTTTTCAGATGAGATCTGGACTGCAATTTAAGTTTAATGGATTTGGAATGCTCGTCTGATACAAAGCGCCTCGTAATTTCTAACTAAGATCAAGTGAAGAGGTCACACCGCAGGTGGCATCCTCACCTCTATATCCACGCCACAATAATGGAAGGACTTTGAACGTTATAGATAAAGTGGACTCCTCCCCAACATACTGAGCTTAATTCATTGAGGAAAAAAGTGATCATCTTCCCAAACACTAACCGCAACAAATGAGCTTCACATTGCTGATCTTACGAGAACAAGCGTGAAACTACTGAACTCCTTTGGATCTGGAAAAAGATATAAAGAGAAGATATATGACGAAAGAAATGAAATCCGTAAAATAAAGTGGAAATCTATATTTTGTTCTACATTTGGGCGCGTGTTGTCCTATGAATACATCACCAGTGGTGTTTAAGAGATGAAGACGCTATATCCATATGATATAACGCTGACTTGTTAAGGTATTGATTGATAATGCTCATTAAGATTGTGCGAAATTGGAATCTAATACCATCACAAATCATTTTTCTGGGAGCTGGAGCAATATTGTAAGGCAACACACTACAGCTCAGTAATTTTTTCAAATTGGTGTCTCTGATCTCTAATCCGATGAATGTGATGTTATTAGTGGAAGTGTTATTCATTCAAATATTATTATTCATTCAAAAATTATATCTCACGTCATTCTGCATTCATCGCTCACTTGATTGCGCAGCTACAGCTACTAAGGTCTGCAGTTAGGCTTCAAAGACAATGCAAATAATGGATAACTTGTTAATACTTATAGTACAATAAATTTAATTTAATTATTTTGATTTTTAAAAAATAAATTTTTGATTAATTATTAAGTTTTGTATCGATATATGATAAAAAAAATTATTGACGGTGTCATGGTCTGGAAGTGTTCTGGTTAAACGAAAGACGCGCACCCAACTTAAATTCGCATAGCCAACGGTACAGTGAACTTGTTTTGTCCAAGTGTAATAAGTGCCAAAAACAACATCATATTCTATAAAATGATTCAGTGTAACTTTGAGAAAAATTACTTTGGCTATTGGCAACCTTTATTTCAATAGTGGAACTTAATTATGTTTATCCAGCAATTCCTTTCATTGAACATAAAAATAATTTTGCCATGTTTTTTAATTACAATAAACTTTATTTTTAATTAAAGCAATTATTTTTAATTAAAATATATAAAAATAAATTATATTAAAATAAATTGTCTTAATACATTAATGAAAATCATAAATTTGCTTTTAATTCTTAACTCCCTTATTTTTGTTTCAAAATATTTTCCTGAATCAAAGTTTACGTTATAGATCTTTATAAGGGATTTATTTTTTTCAAATTAAAAGACATGAAATCAGTTAAAATTAAAAAAAATTTGGTTAACAATATTAATTCAACTTATTTCAATTAATGCTTGTTTTCAAGCATTTCAAGCCTTTTTAAATTTATAAATATACATAAAAATCCGATAATGACAAATTATTTCAAAATTAATTTAAATAATTATTTGAAATGAGAATTTATTTTAATTTACAAACATATTGACAATATCAAATATCATATATACTGTAAAAACTTTATATTTTCAATAAATACTCTATGGAAGTAGTGTAAAATACCTTTTTTTATATAAATTTTTTCAGAAAGTTAATATATGTAAATAAACAGTATTTAATCCCCAGGTATGAATATCAATATAAAAAATATTTTATCCATGTTATTTTATCCTGTTATCTAAGTCATTTTTATTTTTATATCTCTTTTTTTTTCTCTCTGCCTTTTTTTTATTATTATTATTTTCATCCCAAGATTAATTTGGAATTGTTATGTAGTACATTTGTTGTACCTTCGGGCCCTGTGTGGTATTCCTTGTTGCACACGGATATATTTTTGTTTTCCCAAATAAAAAAATGTAAGTATAAAATATAATGTCAATATTTATAAAATGTGAAGACAATAAGAAATTTAGTTTAATTTTAAAGTAAGCTACAGTTAGAATGAAAATAAAATTGAAAATTAAGTTGGAAAGAAGCGAAACAACTAAATATTGCAATTAAATGGTATTATTATTTATATGATATTCCTTTTAATATGTCCTCTTAAAATACTATCAAATGTATTTAACGTTTCCGTCAGACATAAAATATATAGTGAAGTTAGCTACGAATTATTTCAAATAATTTCTTGAATTATGTAAAAACCTATAAAAAGACAAAGAAAATATATATACTTCTAATTTAAAACAGCATGAAATATTTTTGAAACTAAAGAACATATTAATATTCTTTATTCTTACATTTCATAAATTGTTTAAATTTTTTTAATTTCTTGCTCTATTTATAGAAGAAAATATCTATAAAATGTCAATAAATGATAATTTTCTATATCGATCTTTTCCACATCAATTTATTTTTTTTAGTTGTTGCTTTTTTATTTTAAAATTCTTTAATGTTTTTTTATTTAAATTGTAATAATATATTTTTCAATAAGCAAATTTTTATAATATGGAGTACATTAAAATTCGTGACTTATAAATTAATTTGAATATTTTGCAGCAAAAATTAATATTTTACATGCTTAACTCAAAGAGTTGTAACATAAAGTACATTTCATTAAAAATATTACCCATTTTAGGATTGAAAATTATTATTTTATTTTGTTAGATTATGCTTTTTTCTCAAAAAAAAAATCAGTGATCTTCATCAAATATGCATTTTTCACCGTTTTATAACCTTCAATAAATACTAAATTTTTCAATATTTAAATAACTGAATATTCCTTTCGGATCCTTTTACTTCCTGGTATCATTTTGTACAACTCACTCGTAAAATATTACCAAGATTCAACATTTCATCCTACAAACTATTTATAAAGCATATCAAAGTGGAATATTTACATTCTAAAATTATTTTATTCATATATTACGTAAGAGTTGTTAAAATATTTGAACATCAAAAGTTTCTCATGTTTATATATATATATTATACGACAAAAGACAAAATATGGTATATATATATATATACGACAAAGTATAGTATATATAATATACTATATTTTGTCACCTTTTCACTTGATTAAATTTAAAAATAAATTACTTTTATATATATGTATATACATATATATATGTATATATATATATATATATATATATATATATATATATATATGTATATATATATATATATATATATATATATATATATATATATATATATATATATATATATATATACACAATCGTAATTTATTTTTAAATTTAATCAAGTGAAAAGGCGACAAAATATAGTAATATAGTAAACAGATGGAACATATATTCAATAGATTGTTAAAAATATATTTAATGGATAGTTATTTGCGATATATTCAATAGATAGTTAATTACGTTTAATTATATTTTTATATTTAATCTGCTATTTAATGTGTTATTGTGCACTGAACATTTTGCTAAGCGTCAATTATTTATGAAAATTTTAAATATTCTTACTCATTTTTAAATACATTTGTAAATGCATGATAAAGCATTATAATTAATAGATGACTCATAATTTGATTAATTTTTATTAACAAATCTCATAAGCCTTTATCATAAATTTAGTACTTTGCTTTGTAAAACTAAGTAACATAAAATTTTGATTGGAAAAATTCAAAAATTCAAAAGATCATTTGGAAATTTTATTAAATAACTTATATCATATTATTGTTTTAAAAAAATGTAGAGTCTGTTTCTTATATTAGAATATTATATCAAGATAAATTTTAATTTCTTTAAAAGCGAAATTTAAATTTTCATAATGTCCTATTCTAATTAATTAATTAAAATGTGTAGTTAACATATTTTCATGTAGTGCTTGACTAAATATAAAAATGACCTCAACATGAGAATTTAATGATATTAGCATCTATTGTCTGCATTCTTTTTTAAAGAAAATAACAGAGAAATAATAGCTAATATACACATGATATGGAATATATCTACTCCATTTATAACATTATGAAACATTTTTTTCCATTTTATATATACTTAATACAATCTTAGAAATATCTTTGATTATCACATTCTAATCATGTCTTAATATTTAATCTTTAGATGGCCAGCTATGCAAAAAGAAAGAACACTCCTTTCTGACATGCTCGAAGGACAAATGTCTAAAGAAATTCGAGCAATTCCCTCAAAGAGTGTTCGTATTAAAATAACTTAGGTAAAACATTTGAATAAATAAAAATGCAGAAAATTAGAAATACAAATAAATGAAACATAAATGCAGAAAATTAGAGATACTCACATAAATGAAACGTACATACATACAGTAAAAAAAAAAAAAATACATAAAGCCAAAGTCAGCAAATCAGATTGAATTTATATATGAAAATAGTATGAGAGTTGCCAAAAGTAATTTTGAAATTAGAGTAAAGAAGTGTTGCCAGGAATAATTATATTTAAAAGTTAAAGTGGTTTAGAAAAAAGTATAAAAGTAGGTGTTTTCAGGATTCTTGTAATAACTTCAATGCTTGGGTGGCCCTTCTGTAGTTATAAAAACTACGCATTACTTCAATCTTACAAACAATTCCCTACTTCCTACATATTTTAAAATAAAATTAATTGGAATATTATTATTTTTTAGGTGAGCTATCAGGCGTTTAATTTGATTTTTAGTAGGCTCATAGTTGTTACGGATATTACAACTGCGATTTAGTTAATTAATTATAACATTTCTGTATATTTTTAAATAAATATTTGAGTTCCAGGAAATTAACTTATTAACATGAAAATTAAATAGATTTGTTTTGTCTAATACATCAATATATGTAATAGAATTATCAATAGTGATAAATAAATCTAAAAATACTGTTTTAGAATCAAATAAATTAGTTTTAATTAGCGAAAGCTCTTTAGGGTAAATAGTTTTAGAAATGTCTTCAAATTTTAAATTGTTGAAAATAATGAAATCATCTGTGTATCTGAAAGCAAAAGGATATTGATAAAAGAAGTTTTTTTCAAAATAATGTAGAAATAAATTTGCCAGTGTGCTGGAAAAGTTGGATCCCTGTGGAATTCTACAATTTTGAATAAAAATATTTTCACCGCTAAATATAAAATTGCTATAAATACACATTTTAACTACATTATTCTAATATTCAAAATTAATATTTAATAAGTATTTATAGTCCTGATAATAAAGGTGTAATACATCGTTTAATTTATCAATGGGAATACTTGTAAAAAGGTATTAAAGTCAAAAGAATTAACACAATGAATTTTTAATTTTTGATAAAAAATCCAAAATAGGTTTATTATTATTAATGATCCAAGTAGCTTCTGATTTAACAATATAGTCTAATATAAGATTAAGAAATTTAGCAAAAATGACTCCAGGTTTATTCATGTATGATTTATTACCACAGGTGATAAATTTAAACTTTATAGGAATTTTGTGAGATTTAGGAATGTCTGTTAAATAAGGAAATTAAAATTTATAGTTGTTAATGTTTAAAAGTTTAATAAATCCAAGGATTTTTTATTAATGATATTAACTGTGGAGTTTAAACGTTTACAAGTGCTGAGTTTAATATTTCAAAATAATGAAAATATCATTATAAATTAAATTATCATTATATTTAAATTTCATTATCAATTAAATTTTAATAAAATTTCTTACAAAAAAAATGCGTAATTATTAGAGGCCTTATCTACTGGCGTAATGATGAAATTATCTTTTAGATTATTAATGGCTGATTTTAATGGACCAAGCTTAATACCAGGGAATATTAAATTATTAACAAAAATAAATTCTTCAATTTTATTAAAAAGTTTAGACTTCCAGACTGTAAAAAATTCAATAGGTGTATTATAATATTTTGAAATATTAAAGATAAATGAATCAATATTATGTAAAATTACTTTAATTATTTTAAATTTATTTAGTTGAAAAACTGGTCTATATTTAGTCCCTTTACTTAATATTTCTTCTAATTTAGTGTCATTGACAATGTTTAGATCACATGTAATAATAAGACCAAAATCAGGATTAATAAAATTTTTTAATTCATTATTATGACAAATACATTTAGAAAGTTTTCTAGATGACGAGATATTTTTGCAAAATTGATTATAGTTAAAGACTTTACGTCCAAAAGGAATATCATAAGAAAAAGAGTAAGTTTGATAAAAACATCTACTGTAGGAAAAATATTATACATATCATTAACAAAACTATTTAATTTAATATTATCAAATTTCGGATGTTGAAAATTAATAGTGAAATAATGTAATTTCTTATTTTTCTTAACTTTAATTTTATTATATCTGTATTTGAATAGGTCATAAAATAAAATTTTAAAATGCTGATTGTAGAAATATATATCGTGTAAACACGAATACAAAATTAATTTTCATGTTAATAAATTAATTTCCTGGAACTCAAATATTTCTTTAATAATATACAGAAACGTTATAATTAATAAACTTAATCGCATTTATAATATATGTAACAACTGTGAGCCTATTGAAAATCAAATTAATTACCTGATAGCTCACCTAAAAAATACATTCGAGCATGTCAGAAAAGAGTGTTCTTTCTTTTTGCATAGCTGACCATCTCTCTTCTGATGAAGACGTGGTCCCTATGCCTTCTTGTTTTCATTTGTTTCGTATATTTTAGTGTTTTTTTTACAATTCATATTTTTCATGTTTTATCTTATTTATATTGGCAAATCTTTCTTTAGCTGCTTTTGCGATGGCTAGATTTCCTATTATATTATATTGTATTTTGTTGGAAATAATGTACAACAAGATATCAAATTAAATGAAAATAAAAAAAAAATTTAATTTTTAAAAAATAACTACATCATACAATACATCATATAAATCTTATAAAACCTGATTCTTTACTTCAAATTAAAAAAATTTATCACATATTCTGAACAATAAATTAGAATTTAGGCAATCCTAGTTTTGTCGGGTGTCACGTGCATTTTGTTACTTTCAATTTTTTTTTCTTTTTACTTGAAAATGGAATTGGAGCACCTTTAAATTCTGGAATTATTGATGGTGTTTTCACTCACTTCCGCCATTATTTCAAACATTTTCCCCCCAACACCCAGCCACTTAATTTGCAACCAGAAGATCCCCTATACTTTGCCTCCCACTTCTAAAGGTATTGTTTCACATATAAGACATTGCGATAATGACATATTCAATGAGCTTTAGCCAGCATTTGTGAGCATGATGGATCTTCGATTGGGTCGAACTCGCTGCTTTCCGACAAAGACAACGAGGCACTCGCCAATCAAGCAGCCCCCGTCATTTTCAAATCTTTGAAGTCAAATAAGCACATTATATTATGTATGTTAGTTCTTTTACATTGTTTGATTTGAATACTTTTAAAATGGCTCCATGAGAAACGATGAAAGTGGTTTAGCTTGCAGATTCAAATGACAAGTGATTACAACTGACTTTTATAAATAAATTTCCCGTAATGATTTTCTTATGTTATCCATCGATCTAGATTTTTGCAAGAAAAATTTGGCCACTTACATTTTAGTAATATTGAGCTTAAATACACTATAAAAACACACAAGCAATTATCCCTCATAAAAATTACGAAAGCTTTAACATTTATAATTTATTTATTTATTCTCGGTCGATGAGCATGGGTGTAATAATCTGGAGAAAATTTCCTCTCCTTTCAGATCAGTGTCAAAACTGAGGGAGAGCATCCTCTGGTGGTGCCATCTATCGAAGGAGTTTAGAGCAAAGTCGTACTTTTACATTCATTGTGCTCTAACTAAACAAAAGAAGCACCCTGCTGACTTAAATTCGTGTAACCAAAGGCATAGTGGTATTGGCTTGTCCAAATGTCAGTAATAACACTTATTTATTCAAAGTTTTATTACAAAAATAATTCAAAAAACAAATGATTAACAGAAGAGATTATATAAACATAAAAACTGATACAAAATTCATGTCAGAAGTAATATTAAATATATTTCATCATTTTTCAAGCAGTACTGATTTAGTTAACTGTCATGTAATGCATGTTTCTAGAAATAATTTCTAAGGACGGAACAATTGAAATCTTAACATTATTAAGTTAGGTTTCAGGGAAAAAATGCTCTGAATCAAATATAAGTTATAAACTTTGCTTATTATGTAAATTAAGTCCTTAAATATGACAGAAAATTTATGAATCATTTTCAATTTTCCAATTATACTTATATTATTTTTAGTCTGTATTCTTGGCTGAATCTGTATATTTAATAATAAAAAACGATTAAATTTTTATAAAGAAATGAATCAAGAATAATAAATATGAATAAATATATATAATTTATTTCAGTGCGTAAATCTTCTCGTAAATTTTGACCTTCATTTCCCTATTTGAAGTATTATTCAAAAATAGAAATGAAGGGTGGAAATTTTTAAACTTTAATTTGCAGTTACAACATTCTACCATTTCATACAATCCCATTCCCAAGCTCTGGTTTGAAAAACATTATTTATTAAGAACTTAATTTTCAATGAAAGAAATAATAAGAAGATTTTTTTTTCCTCTTTCTAGCGGAAATATTTTGTGTGAAAACAATTTTTTCTTAAAAATTAAAAGGTTCATAACAAAATTCCTGACCACTAATCAACTATTTGAGAGAGAAAAATCACTAATACAGAAATATCTTTACAAATATTGCAAAAGAAAACAAATGCCTAAACCTAAATTCACGCCTATTTGAATAAATAGTAATATGGAGTTTAAATGTAGCGGTGAGTGGAAAGTATTTTACGGTTATTTTATTCGCAAGTGTTAATATTTTAGAGCAATTTTCTATGCTTAATATTGCAAACTTCTCTTAGAATTTACTGTGAAACTAAAACTGCCAAAAAGAACCTTGTAAAGAATTGTTGAAATGGAATAATTAAATACTTATGCTAAAATATATTTAATATATCTTATGTGTTAAAATTATAGATTCTGAAAAGAGAAATACCACATCCTTAAAAATCAAATTTCTCAAACTGTTTAACTACTACAACTTTTCACGTACAATATTTTCGAATATAAACTGATGAGTGTAAAAGTAATTTTTAGCATCTTCTATAGTTTCTTATGAGAAATGCAACATTCTTGAAAATCAAATTTGTTGAATTCTTGAACTAATTCAACTTTTTCATGTTCTATATTTTCGAGTAGAAATTGATGAATGTAAAAATAATTTCAAATACTTATCATTTTTTTTCAGTTAAGCGAAAAGTTAGAATATTTTCGAAAATATTTGCATTTAAGGAATGAATTTGATAAAAATATTAATATATTTGCTTACTTCGGAACAAATAAAGTTAATTATTGACTAAATTGATCAAAAATTATTAAAAATAATCAAAGTAATAAATGAGAATATGTTAACGATTACCTTCTTAAAACTGTATAATACTAAATTAATTTATACTCATGAGACTGGAGAAATTTAAGAAAAACGAAAGTAACGGATTTGATATTAGGATTTTTATTTTTATATGCAATAAATTTAAGGAAATAAGTGTATTTCTTATTTTAAGATAAGTCAAAGTTGGCTGCGGAATGGTTATTTTTAGTAAATTGTAAAGAAAAAAGTGCCTTTTGTTCAATCTTATTTAAATTTCAAAATTTAAAGCAATCCTTACATTCAAACATTTTACCCTGAAATATATTTCCATAATGACCATATTCATTTAACATTTTAAAAGAAAAATTTTGAAGACTTTTGATTGGAATTTGGCAATAGTTAAGTAGACTTGATTTAATTAATTTTTGATAGCATATTAATTAATCTCAAAAGTGAAAAGTGTTTAAAATATAAATACCATGGAGAAATTAATCAAATGGATAAATGAATTCGTTTTCAAAAAAAATAAACAAACTTATTTTCTGAAGAAGATATTTTTGATGAATATGTTACATGTGATCAGCTCCTTAAAAATTTACTTTTTCTTTGGAAATAAGCACATTAGTTTATAATCAGTTCAGAAATTTTTACTGACGTGTATAATTCTGTAATTAATGTTATTTTACTGACGTGTATAACTGTCGTAGTATAATTAAAAAATGAAATGAAGAAGACTTGTAATGACACTTCAGATAAATATACTCCCTCATTTCGAAGCTCTCTTTTTTTAAATATCTGAATTCAATTTATTTTTCAGGTAAAAGTTTACAATTAGGTACCCCTTGATTTTAAAGCGAATTTTTTAAGCCAAGATATGTGTCAAAATGTGACTAACAAGATGGCCGCTACACAAAAAAAACTAAAAGCAAAATTAATTTAATTTTATCACCAAATTTTTTCTCCAAATCAAGGGGTGCCCTATTGTACACAGAATCTAATTTTCATAAAAATAAAAAATAATGCTATAATAAATTAAAGATAATTAAAAATAATTAAAATAGTGGTACTTGAGGTAAATAGCGATGATAATTACAATTCTGTTTTGTGGTGGGGGGATAAGATAAAACTGTCAGAAATTGATACAGATTTGCCACAGTTTTAAACGTAAGCATATCTCTTACTGTGTGCATTTCACTTCAAATTAGCAGAAATATTTATATTTTTTAATTTATACATTATTCTACTGTTCACAGAAATAATAATTGAATCACTGACATTGTGGCTTTTAGTTTAGCAGTTTGTGGGTTCGTTTCTCACTTCAAACTCTTAGTTTTAGTGGTTTGCAATCCACTTTAAATTTTAGCTCGTGGTCTTTTTAGCCCTGATGTAAAAAAATTACTGCTGAGTAACTATATAGGAAATTTAAACTATTACAATGTTTAGTTAAAAATAATCTTTTTAATGAAAAGAAAAATAGGATTTCATTTTTTACATCTTTATGCTTTCTATTTGAAATTATCGTTTCCACTAAAGTCAGTATTTCCTAAAGTTACTTTTCCACTAAACCACTAATGCTCTTGTAATAGCGTTTATCTCAAAACATTTAAATGCTTAGCACTTATTTGTTAACTGTCTTCCTTTTCTTGGATATTTGATAAAAAATAAGTGATGGTTTTAATAAATACTCAAATTTGCTATTTAAAAAATCAAACTCAGTTACCTATTGAACTATTAGGGACATTCAAAAAGTAAATTACACTCGAACTAAATCAAAAAACACTTCAATGAAAAGTGCGCCATAATACAATATAACATACATACAATTCAGTATTCCTATGCATAATCTTCCAGTCACTGTAGACATTTGTCAGAAGGAAGCATTAATCGCTCGATAATCTTATAATAGAAAATCGCAACTTGGCTTTTGAGCCAGCAAAGAACAATTGCATGAATCTGGTCATCATTGAAAAATTGTCTTCCACATAAATATTCTTTGAGTTTATCGAACACATGAAAGTCCCAGGGCACCAGATTGGGACTGTACGGTGAATGCTCTAAGCCCTCTTATGGAAAACTGCGAAACGAATCATGTACTGTGCGTACCATCTGAAATCTTGCATTGTCGTGCAAGGGAACAATACCTTTTACTTAACTTTCTACGTCGTTTATTTTTCAAAGCTTTGCGCAAACCTCTTAGTGTCTCGCAGTGAGACTCAGCATTAATGATTGTGTCATTCTGCATAAACTTTGTGTAGACAATTCCTTCACAATAGAAAATAACAAGATTTTACCCGTTGATGAGGGAACTTTGGATTCTGTTCTCACAGGCGATGATGTGTGTCTCCATTCCATCGACACTTACTTCAGTTCGTGAGTGAAGTGATGCACCCATGCCTCATTTTTTGTGATGATGTGACTTAGGTGATCATTTTCTTCAGCAGAATAATGTCTAATGAACTCCAGGGTAGCTGCAAACCTTATTTTTTGTGTTCAGAGCTCAAAGAATAAAGAACCTATCGTGAACATAATTCGCGTTAATCCAGTTGGTAATTAATGGAGGAATGAACACTGCCAACAGATATTTCCTACTAATCTCACTCTTCGATTGGTGAGAATAATGCCTTCCTCCCGATCCACCATGTCCGATGTGCTCACCGTTGTTGGTCTTCCTTGCCTTTCCGCATCGGTTAAGCGTGTCTTCAAACTGCTGGCACTACTTTACTCTGGCTGGGCGTGACTTTGCACGTAACCCATACCCTGCCAATATTTTACGATAAATCTCAGTACTGTTAAACGTTTTGCACACAAAAAACGTACTGTTCCACCAACTTCTCACGTTGGAGTAAGTTTCTAGCTAACGCACCATTTATTTCCTTGTACTAAGCAGCAACAATTCAAACAATCCAAATGAAATTGCTACCTGTCAGAAGCCGTGGAAATCAATTATAGTCTGATCAAGCTTCACTCACCTTTCGCAATGATCCTGGCTTTTCGGGATTATGTGTTCAGATAATAATTTCATGAAAATGTTTCTATTTATTCTGTTATAGTTACATACTGCTATTGTAAATTTTTTCTTTACAAATTGTCATTATAATATTACTCTAGAGTAGTTTCATATCAGTTCTTGAAAGGCTTTTTAGCATATTGGCCACATAAGAACAGATAGAATACTAAAATGTTTTCGGCTTTTTTAAGATCTCAATTTTTACATAAAGCTACCAGGATAAACAGCAAAACATTGAAGCAAATAAACGCAGTAAAGATATATTTGACATAAATATTATAGAAAGATAATTGTACTCTTTCCAAAATAAAAACCTTAGAAGTATATAAGCATTTTCAAAATTAGTGATAACGAAATTTCATTTAAAAAAATTAGAATCCTTAAAATAACTTTTTAAAATCGAAAATTCTGGGGGTTGAATTTGAAGCACTGCAGTGAAGCCAGTTTCCCCTACCAAGGGGCTCGGAATAGCCGGAAAACGCACAGAACTGTTTGCCCGAGTTACCTCGGAATAGCCGGTTAAGAGGTTAAGATCTTAAATTTTACATAAAACTAGGATAAACACCAAAACATTGAAGTAAATAAACGTAGTAAAGATATCTTGGACATAAATATTATAGAAAGATAATTGTACTCTTTCCACAATAAAAATACCTTAGAAGTATATAAGCAATTTAAAAAGTAGAAATAATGAAATTTTATAAAAAAATTTAGAATATTTTAAAATAACTTTTTTTAAATCGAAAATTAATATATTATATAAATTGAATACAATATTTCTCAAATGGAAAAGATTTATAAAAACGTTTTGACGCAATTATATCTAATTAAAAACCATTGGTAATGATTTTTAATGTTTAAAAATTTATAAAATTCTCAAAATATTCTAAACGTATAATCTAGATAAATAATTATCACCAGAAAATGCAAATAAGTATTTAATGAGAACTACTGCTTCCAACTATGTTTCAAGATTTGATATTAATTAATAATTGATGAATTCTAAATTATAACCTTTTTTAAATATCTGGAAAAATTAGTACATATATCTCCATCATTTATAAAATTTGAGTAAGACATATTTTGAATACTATACTATTTATATTGAAATCTAAATTAAATGCAGAATATTTATGAATGTTAAAATGGAAATTAAATTTTTTTACTAATTTAATGAAGCAATAATAACCTTAAAGTCAAGTGTTTTTCTAATATATTGTTATTTCTTAAGCATTTTAAAAATTTCAGTTTTCGAATGTTTTGGAAGAAAATTTTTAATAATTCCAAACAAAATATTATTGCATTTGTAACATAACTTAAGCAGTGCTATATCGTTGCAATAAAATTTGTAAATTAACATCCAATAGTTGTACTATATGTATATCAGTTTATAATATTTAAATATATATTATATTGTAACAAAGCAGATTGGTACAAAATAATCCCATGTAATGTGATGAAATGCTTTTAAATTCTTAATTCTTCCTTGAATTTAAAATAATTCTATTCTGAAAAAAAAAAATATTTATTTATTTATGATCGTAAAACTTGCTAGAAAACGTCATAAAATTTGTATAGTGCTGACATCTAGTATAAAATAAACTGCCTATAATTATAATTAGTGTAGTGCTGTCCTCTAGTGCTAAAAATGAGAAAAAAGTATTTTTCTTAGCATAAGAGATAGTTTTAATCTTTTTTGGTACATTGCTTTTTAAAACTAGTACTTTTTAATACATAGTAGAGGGTCACCCCCGTGATTTCGACGGGATTGAGAAGGAAAGGGTTAATTTTGATTTATAAAAATCTCAATAGTGAATGGGACATTATTTCTTTTTATAAATATACTAATGATATGTTAACGTTTTTATCGTTGCTGAAAAACTCACTGCAACTCCGTAAAAATGAAAAACATATGTTTCGAAAATCTTCATTCTGCACAGTCAAATGTGTAAAATAATTTTAATGAGTGTAATGTGTAAAATAATTGTAATGAGTGTAATATGTAAAATAACTGTATGGAAAATAACTGTAATGTGTACAGAGTTATTTCATCGTGAACGATGAAAGTAACTTGCTATCAGCACCACCGATATATCAGAATATTTTATTTTAATATTATTACTGGTTAAATTTCATGAACTTGTTGACTTAATTGTATTTAAATTAAGTGTAATTCTAGAAAATTAAAAACAAACGTAATGAGTCTTTCAAACAATTTAGAGTAATGTACGAATATGTTTTAGATGGAGGAATTAGTTACATTTAGATAAGAACTCTTTTATGTTGCTCAATATGCTATAAAATTATTTAAAATTATGAATTTTTAAATGGCATAAAAAATATTAGCATTGAAATTTTCATTTTCTATTTTTTGTTATTTTACCACCCCTACTCTTGTCCCGAACTTAATGACCTCGCAGTCAAAACTTCTGCGGAAGATGACTTTTCGTTTTATTTTAGAGTATATTGGGCTGCTCGACATAGACTAATGACTGAAAAATCAGGTTAGAGCATAGTATAAAAAAATATTTTTTTATTTTTATATAGTTTAAAATCATCGTGCATATCTAGCTTACAGGATCAGTACACTATCCCTCGTTATACTTGAGCACTTAGTACTAAACAAATGTATATTCCAAACAACAATGAAATCAACAAATTTATCAAATTGAGACCATAATAAGAAAATATTATCTTATTCCCAAAATTTGTCTTTATTTATAAGGAGTATAATTAGTTGCTAGATAATAGTTATTAATATAATCATTGATAAAGTATATTTCTTCATATTTCACTGCTTGCAGAGAATAAAACTTCATCATTTCCAAATTTTGGGATGAAAAAAATGAATGAATTTTTAACCACATTAATCACATAAATACAAAAAAATCGACTTGAATTCATAATATTTCCTTTAGATTTTGAATTAGTCAAAAAAACTTTATAAAACACATGAACTGGATCGTTTGATAAATGATTGAAAGTTTTCAAATTTCACTTAATTTTAATCTGTTATTCAATATGTACAAATAGAAATGAAATTTCCTAGATAAATTTCACATGCAATTAAATGAGTGTCTAATTTTTTATTAATAATTTTTAAGTAATATTATTAATGATTAAAAATTAATATAAAGCACTTATGAATTTTTCATTATACAAACATAGGAAATGCTTAAAATTTTTACGATCAAAATATTTAAATATACTTTCGCAAGAGGGATTAATTTAAAATGTGAAGAAAAATAATGTAAATTGTGTGATTCAAGTTACAAAATAATAAAATGAATTATAGTTTTACCTTCCAACATTTGACGTATACAAAAATAATTCTTTTCAATATTTTTTATGCATTAAAAGTACAAAAATTTTCTTAAATATTCTTTAACATTCTAATGACCATGCAAGTGGTTACAATTTGTATGTCTTATGATATGTTCCTTCAAATTTAAAACTAATCTAATAAAGCCATTTAAATTAAGTTAATGGCTGATTTAACTAGAAATATTTCATAAAATATTGTAAAAACTCATGAGGAATAATTTTTTACTCCTGATGAAATTTTGACTTGTAAAATAAAAAGCCTTTAAATAATAAAATATGTTAGTGCTGCCATCTATCCGTAGATGGCAAAGCTCTCCTTTCTTTAAATTACTTAGTAACTACATATTTCAATAGATGGCACCACTATAAAAGTATCAGTTTATTACACTATTATCAAACTAATATTTTTTGCTCTTTTCAAATGCATAAAGTTATTTTTCATTCAAACGATTATGTATTTACAAATTGAAATTAAATTTTCGATTTGTTTAATAAAATTATATATTATGCTAACAATTTCTAAGTAATTTGTATTATCATCTCATCATAAATAAGTTAGAAATCATCCGAAATAATCTTAAATAATATTGAAATTCTCAATTTTAAAAATTTAAATGTCTTTTGCAATAATATTTATGTTTGGAATACGTCTTCCTATTGTTAAATCTAATAATAAAGCTATATCAAATATAAAATTTATAATTATGTTCATGTTTAAATTATTTCTTTCTTCTGTTATCACTAATAACAAAGAAAGTGATTTTTAAAATTTGACTATCGGTCGTAGTTTTATTTATGTTTGAAATATGTCTTTCTGCTGTAATTACTGTGAAGAAAAATCAAACTTTGACATTTGAAATCCATTTTGTATATCTTCAAATCAAACGTATATTTTGATGGATTTGAGACGTACATTTAATCTGATTCATCCTGTCAAATTCATTCATTGAAATGCTGCTGTCTTCAAGAAAGATGGCATATGGTTCAACCTTCTCCTTTAAAATTATAAATTATATATTCATATACGGTATAAAAATTCATATGTGCGACATCGGAGTGCTTTTCTTTTTTATATTTTTAAATATAACTTAGAATAATAACAAGATACTCTTTTTTTCAATTTTGAATAAATATTTTAACACATTGTAGTAAACATGCTTACAGCTTTATTAGTTGGCTGCTCATCGTAAGTTGTTGGCGCCATAAAACCCAACCAACCAAGCTCATCGTAAATACATTGAAATATGAATGAAAGAAATCATGACGTCACTATATAATATAGTAGTTTGAAGGAAATTCTAAGCGTTCAACACGTACGTACTCAATTTGTGGTTCAAGACAAACCTTTGGACAAATCGTAATGAATAATAAATATAAATATGCATTTGTTATAAAAATATAATTTAACATTAACATTCTATACATGCCGAACAATAATATTTGATTACCGATGATAGTTTTATCGGAAAAAAATTAATAATTGTTTAATTAAGAAAGAAAGATAAAAATATTTCTGTTGAAATTATTTTAATTTTGTGACGTATAAGTATCGAATATTCACGTCTGTTATATACGTTAAAAGCATTTCGTGGCTTTTCATTTAGTTTAAAAACAGTAAAAAAATATTCATATATAATTTCACAACTAATTAAGAGAGTGGCCAGCCATTAAATAAGATTTGTTATGCAGTTTGATTTGTTTCAAAATTTAATATAAATCTACAAAAAAGAGAGTAATTAATTTTTTTCTGTACCAGAAGCACAAATAAAGTGCAATTTTGAAACTGTTTCCAGTCCATCAAACATCTTATAAGTGAATAAGACAAAAGAATAACATTTTTAACACAACGTAATCAACAACCATTTAAATTTAATATTTTTATAAACAATACAAATCTTATTAGTTTAAAAACTTTTTAAGAAAATATGTGCATAAAAATAAATATTTTAGACAGACCATGACCATTTTAGATGCATATTCCTACTAGAAAAAAATTTTATTTCGTCTATAACACCAAAAGTAAATAGAATAAAAGTATGTAACCTAAGATTAAAAACAATTTCCTATTTACTAAAATGCAAAATAATTTGTATGATAACATTATTATACAGAGGGTATTAATACATTTTTACAACGATTTCGCGGCCGTTTAATTAATGTTTAAAATGTTTATTTTTTAAATGTTCGATCTGATAGCCTTTTTTCTGGACTATAAAGTCTGCATCGTGATTTCCAGGATAGAAGAGTTTTTCGCAATATTTCCAGGGGTATTGCTTTCCATTCTTCTACAAGTCTGCGTCGTGATTATAAGTCTACATCGTGATTTCCAAGATAGAAGAGCTTTTCGCAATATTTCCAGGGGTATTGCTTTCCATTCCTCTTCCACTAGTTTCCAGTGTCCATCTATCGTGGTGGGTTTGCGTTTAGAAAGAGCCTTTTTTAACAGACCAAAGGCACAATAGTCCATCGGTGAAACATCAGAAGACTTCGCAGGAATATGTTGAAAATGCATACATGCAATACCTGTATTAGTCATCATTTTTTTCAAGGAATGCAGTGGTACTTTTCGAAGTATGACGTCTAGCTTTCTCTTGATGAAGTTTCTCTCTTTGAAAGTCATTGGGATAAAGAAGTGGAATTTCTTTTGTAAATATTGAGCGTGAAACCTTCTCCTGATAGTACGATGAGTTGATTTTAACATTTCTTTCCACTCTTCTTATTTTTAATTTCCCATTGTAGGAGAAACCTGCGACAATCATAAGCCCCTTACTGAAACTTTCTTTACATTGTCGGAAACGTATTTGTATATTTTTTCTCCTCATTTTCTATAGTAAAAAGACCTTTTTTTTACAGTCATTTAGGTAAACCCATGCTTCATCAAGGGTCACAATGTTTTTCTATGTATCTGTTGCTAAGTGGTTTTTATACAGGATTCTACAAAATGTTTTGCGTTGAGCCACATGTCTCGGCAAAAGCTGGTGAACATTATGTTTTTTAGCATTTTTAAGTTGTAAATACTAGTTTATTATTTTATTTCTTGTTGCTACAGATGTATCTAAAGACTTTGCAATTGATTTCTGTGTTGGCGGATTTTCTCTAGTTACCTTCGATTTCACTTTAGAAACATTTGAAACAGTACGTACCTTTTAAGGATATTCGCTTAGAGTCTTCTTTCTATGTAGAAACAATGATTGACAGTTTTTACCTGTCCGATTAATAATGTTTGCTTATTTTGCACTTAGAAATTTTAATACCATGCATTTCACAACGTTTTTGATACCTGGAATAAGAACGCTTATCTTCGGAAAGTGCAAAAACATATCCTTCAGTTCACAACAAGTTTATATGTGACATTTTGAAAAAAGAATAAATTTTAAAATAGCAGACGATATTTCTCATTTTAAATAATAAGCTGTTGCCAAAAATTTTTATTCTAAAACATTTACTTTTTTTTAACTCGTTCTCGAAATCGTTCTAAAAATGTGTCAATACCCTCTGTGTTTAGGTATATAATAATATTTATGAGATTATTCTTGATAAATTATGATTTTTAATGATATTCGTTAAATTCCTCAGATATTCAAAATATTTTAATGACATATCTGACTTTTCATTTTCAATGTTTGAAGTTAGATTTTATTTCATCAATAAAAATCAATGCTCGAATCAAAATAAAAATCAGCATATACTCTCATATTTTTAAGAAAATTTGAAAATATCAATTATACAAAAATTCTATTATTTCTTAGTAATATATCATATGTTGTTAATAAAATGTTAATACACAAACCCAGTTTAGAAAATCTGTATAGAAAATTTAAAAAATGTAAATATAAGTTTTATTTATATTTTTATTCAAATTATCATTAATTATTATTTAAATTTATTCGTTTATTCAAATTATTATTGTATTATTGTTATTATTATTCCAAATTACTCAATTTCCTGATTATATTAGCATTAAAACATAATGAAAGTTCATACAATGTGTACATATGTATGAGAGAATGCACCTTCACATTCATGTATCCACATAAAATTATTTCAATTAAAGACAAAAGAATGTAGAAAAATTATACAAAACGTGAAATAATTTCTCACAACACAGATCAAAAAATGTCAAACAGGATGTTCTCCTTCTTTACACAAATGCATGCTTAAATTAAATCTCAAAAATTAAATTAAAATTTGAACAAGAAAAAAATATTTTTGAAATTTTAATTAGGTTTGAACAAATTATTATGACTTTCACGAAAATACATCATCAATTAATGTAAAAAGTTATCGGTTGTTTTTACTTATGACACTTGAACAAGCCAAGCGCGCTATGTCGTTGGCTACGCGAATTTAAGTTAGTAAGGTAAGTCTTTCGTTTAACCAGAGTACCACGAAGATAAAAATACGACTTGGTTCTAAACTCCTCCGGTAGATGGCACCACTAGAGGATCTACTGCCACAATTTCTATATTGATCTGGAGGGAAAAAAATCTAGTTATCTGTAAAATTAACTATATGTTATTTTAACTTGTCCGAATAGAACTTACAGAACGATTCTTTCTTTTTGATCTTTCATAAATATTCTTTAAAATGCAGAATGTACGTGGAAGAAGAAATAAAACAACATTGTACATTTTTTAAAAACTACTTTATTTGAAATTTTCATTTCAACAGCACCACTCGTAATATTTTTTCGCATAATATATATAGATTTATTTATATATAGATTTACAAGTACAGATTTCACAAACATGAACGAGTGGATGTTGGAAAAAGACATCATCGTCAGGTTTTGAAGTTTCATCACAATCATATATAAACACGTGTTAAATTAGTTCTTTTTTTTCATTCCCATTGGCGTCCGTTTGACAATCTAGTTATTTTTTTATTACAATTAGACGTGCAGGGCATCTTTAGGAAAATATTTGGTCCACGTGGTCAACCACAGATACACTTTATAACGACAAGATATGTCTCTGGTGATTCAGCTATTGTTATTAACAAATTTAACTCATTTCAAAAAGTGTATAATAGTGTCTAGTATTAGCTTGTAATGCATTAATGTTTACGGCAGTGTTAACGACAAAAGCAGACATGGTTTCAATTACTTTAAAATAATACTCGTACTAGTTCCGTGACATAAAATAATCGATACTTACACCAACTACTTTATTTATCAATAAACTATAAAACTTTGAAAAGAAATTTCGCATTGATCTGAACAAATTTAACTTATTACAAGAAGTGCATAATAGTATCTAGTGTCTTTAATATTTACGGCAGTGATAACGATAAAGCATAAGCATGTTTCATTTAAAGTTAATCGTTTCAAACGGTACTCGTACTAGTTCCATGACTCAAAATAACAAATACTTACACCAAACATCGTATTTATTAATAGATAAACTTCTAAAATTTAAGAAACTCAGCTGATAGTGTGAACAAATTTATCTTATTTCCAAAATTGCATAAAGTGTCTATTGTGAACTTGCAATGTTTGAGTATTAACGACAGAGTTAATGATAAAAGCAAATACTGTGTTATTGAAACTAGTCTTTCCAAAAGTAACACGTAGCAATTTTTGTGACTCAAAACAGCAAAAAAAAAATCACAGGTGCATATTGTAATAATTAATAAATTCTACAAATTAAAACAATATTCATTATGATTATTACTAGGCAAATTTAATTTATTTCAAAATGTAGACATTATGTCTATTGTAAACTTGTTATACTTGAAAGTTTACCACAGTATTAACAATAAAAGCATTCATTAATTTCATTCACCTTTACCATTAACACTTCTAGGCACTAAAGCTCATAATTAAAAAAGATACTCAAATCAGTCCTGTGAATCAAAAAAATCAGAAAATTTCACTTGGATATTACATTAGAATATCCTATAAAATAAAAAATATTCTATTATTGTTAATAGTAACAGATTGCAAAAAGTGCATAATGTGTCGATTGTGAAATTACAATGCTTTCGAATGGCAGTGTAAATGATAAAAACATTCGTTAGAGTTGTTGCAATTAAAGATCGTTTTTTTTAACTAAGTATTCTATAAGCACTATGACTTTAAACTATAGAAGATATCAATTAAATATTGCAATAACTTAAGAATACTAAAAATTTAAAAAATAATTTATTATTATATATTTAACTTATTTTAAAAGAAACAACATGATTATAATTAATTATCTAGCAGTGTTTGAATATTTATGGCAATGTTAACCATAAATGTATATTTGCCTTGTTAGAATTAAAATTCATCATTTCAAAAGGTGTTTCGTACCAGTTCTATGACTTCAAACCGCAGAAAATACCACTTGTGTATTACATTAACTAATGAATTCAACAAATAAAAAAGTATTAACTATTATTATCACACACACACACACAATTATCTTATTTTTAAAAACAGTGTATAATGTATTAATTGTTAACTTTCAATGCTTGAAAATGCATGAAAATTAATGATAAAACGCTCTGCTATTGCAATTTCAGTTTGCCTTTTCAAAAAATATTCATACATATTGAAAAGACAAACTTTAATTTTTTTAAAAACAGCAGAAAATTTCATTATGTTACATTGTTAACTAATAAACATTGCAATTTAAAAATTGAAGCTTAAAATATGTATAGAAAGTTTGCCCCTTTTGCAAGTTAATAAAGAATTTACTTTTATAATTAACTAACAAAATATATATATATATATATATATATATATATATATATATATATATATATAAGTAAAATCAAGTACTTTATAGTTAGTTTAAATCGGCAAGGAATATTTAAATTTCTAAAGTTTCATTAATTAATAGAATTCTAATTTAATAATTGCAATATTTGTAAGCAATCTGATTTGAATCGTAAAACTATTGCCTTGCTTACGCCAACACTAAAAATTTTCATTTAATTTATTATTTTATTTTCTGCATAACATTGTGATAAGCAGTTATTTTTTAAATAATTAATTTAACTTTTACAACTATCCGAATTCACATATTGTGCTATAAAATATTTTTAATTAACTGAAGATAGCCCTTCATTAATAATTAATATTTAAATTTTACTGTATCATAAACCTCATCTACACGATCTTTAAAATATTTTCCGTACTTGTCTACATAAATTTTGTATTATTATGAAATAAAAAATAAAATATTAAAATTCAGATATAGAACTAAAAATAATTTGGCATTTACTATTCACGAATAAAAATATTTTTATTTACTTCCATCAATATAAAACGTTTTATTATATTTTATTTATTTTCAAGATATGCCAATTACCACTACAAAAACTGTTTTTATATTGTTCTAAGTTGGAGCTTTGAATTCTTTAAAATTAGAAGTTTTATTATGTCAATATGCAAATTTGAAACAAACATTGACGTCATGGCACTATTAAATGGCTTTAAATTGTTTCCTTAATCCCACAAAATACATCCCTTCTGTTATTCATTAATGAGACTAATTTCATTTGTTGGCATAGAATTTACAGTTGATCTTTCTGCTCTGAGGAATTTTCTGTTCATCCACTATTAAAGATTATGCAATAATCTTTAATAGTAGGTGGTTCCAGCATTAATATTGGAAATAAATGTATGATATGTCAAACTGAAATGTCTGTATTTATTTTGAATACTTCATTTGTAATGCTATAAATTCCTTAGTATAATTACAATTTTAGAAAAAAAAAATTTTATTCTAAAATTTAAGCTCTTACACAATAGATAGCATGATATGATTGCGTTAAATTGATAAATATGATGCAATACAATAATTCTTCGCACATTATAAATTGATTAATAAAAAATTAGCTTTTTTTAAAAAAGATCACATATTTTAGTTTTTTTTTTTTTTTTTCTTGTTAAAATTTGAATATTTATTTTGTTTATACTTTAATTAATTTAATTCTTCTATTTATTTTATTTATTACTCGGTTAATGATAAAGTTTGTTGTGCTTAAGTGATATAAATACATTATTGAAAGAGATTTCATGATTTACACAATCTACATAGGTATTCACGATAGTTGAATACATATTTCAGAATTACATTTTCTTCTTGTATATTTACATACTAGAAGAAAACAAATTTTATTTACTAGTGTTTATAATTTATAAATTTGCACCATATGAAAAATGCAATAACTTTATAAAAAAAATTGCTTAAGTAAAGTTACTCCATGGATATGTGAATTGCTGTATTGTTTTTGTTTACTTACATGCTAAGAAATTATTATTAATTGTGTATTCCAAAAAAATAGTTCAGGAAAATATTGTAACTAAAATAAATATTTCAAATTCACTTTTTTATACAAATATGTTATTTTTATGAAAAGACATATTTAAGACATTTTTATATATTTAAATAATATTAATTAAAAATACCGTTTTCTACTTAATATAAATATTAAATAGGAATATATTTCTATAAAGTACATTACATATGTATTAAAAATTAATTTTGTTGAAATTTACACATTGTGTATTCGTTTTTTAAAGCATAAAATTATACAAATAAATATTAAACTGCTGCAATTGAAGCTCACATAAGCAGTTAAAAACTAGTTTTATTATATTTTAATTAAGAGATCCATTTAATACTTCGAATCTTCTTCATTTTTTTGCGTTCATATTTTAAATATTAATAATTATCTGAAATTTTAACATCAATTAATTTATGTGAGAATAAAGTTATTTAGACAAAAGATATTTTAGAACCAAAACTAAACTGTATCAGATCCTATCTTTTTAGGAATTTTATCTTGCACGTTACTAGCCCTAATTTCTCTAAAAATATATGCAGCAATTTTATTTCAACCTTTGTTATATAAGATGATTCAAAAATACATTTTTTTTCATAAGAATTTCAAATATAAACTTGATACCTATTTTTAGGAACAATTACTGAATCATGTGCAAAAGTTTCTTAACAATGGAAATACAAATACGCAATTGCTTAAAACTTGAGCTATATAATGTGTTGAAACTTGTAGCAAAACATTACAAAAAAATCTTTGATTGCTTCCAAGTAACATTACAAAATACTTTGTATGTCGCCTATCGTAAAATTTGGTAGTCCATCTTTGACGCAAGCATTCTTGAAAAAGAAGGGGGAGAGGAGTCATCATTTTTTTAAGATTAGGCTGAAAACATCAAGAATCTATTTTAAGAAATAACGAAAGGGAGGGTGTTAGCTATCACGGTAGATTGGAATTTGGTGACCACGTGGGTTTGACCAGGGCGTGTGTCGACTAGTTTCCGTGAAGTTTTGGAAATCCATATCGCTGAGAGTGTTTTCATCACGTCATCAAGTCCATCTCAAAGAATGGAAGGTAAGAAAGTCCCCGAGTCCTCCAGGGGGTCGTCATAATCACCTGGACATCCCAAGTCTTCGTGTAAAACTGTGAAATATAAAAGAAATTTAGTTACCAAAAAATGAATACCATTAAAGAATATGTAATCCATCAAAACATATATATATATGTAACTTACTGCTTCAAAACGATAATGATGTTTTTTTATGAAATTTAGCACTAAAATAAATGTCTTTTAATATAGGCAACTTTCATTTTCGCATAAGGAAAAATAAAATAAATGCATTTAATTGCATAAAAATATCTTTTGAGAAAAATAATTTACAATACATCAAAATAAATTTACAATATATGATATTTCAAATCTAATTTATATGTGATAATCATGAGCACTTCATTATCAATCTCTATTATAAAATGCTTACTGATTAGAAATGAAAAAGGATATTTTTTATGAAATTTATTACTAAAGGTAACATTTTACGATAAACAATAAAAGCAGAATTTTTATTTAATATTGATATCATTTTAATCCATTTCTAGCAAAATAAGCTAAATTTACTATCGATAAGGCACATTGTATAAAACAGTTAACCATTTCAAAATCAATTGAAGCAAAAATTTTAAAAAAACTAGAATTTTTGTTCAGCTACTTAAATTGCAAATTATATGTAAATATTTTTTTTAATTAGTATCTAATATTCAATAACAAGTTCGTAGAATAAAGATGTAATTTCAAGGATTATGCATAACGGAAAATATTATATAATATTTCTATTATAGTTTTGAAATTATTATAAAAATCTCAATTTTTATTGTTCACAAATATTTGTTCACTTTTCAGCATTTAACTTTACAAAAAAGTTTAATCAAGATTTAAAAATGCATTTTTCATAAATATATTTTACTCAAAATATTTAGAAATATGTAAAATATTATTTATTTCCAATATTCAAATTCATGCGAACTTAACTGCTACATAACAATAGTTTTAAAAAATTAGTTTTAAATCAAGATTTATAAATGTACTTTTATTATAAGTATATTTTAAGAGATTTATATTTTACTCTTTTGATTTTCCCTCGTCTAAATCATCAATTATTTTGTTCCGCTAAGTAGATTTGGAAAGTTTCAATCTTCTTAATTAATGGAAACAATTCATGCATTATTATATGAAACTTTGCCAAATTTCGTCGAAATTGAAAAAAGTAATTATGTTACAAGTGAATCTCAAATAAATTATACTTTAACTACCATTTTATTCAGATAATTTAAATTAAACCATAATTCATTACATTTTTATCAGCCCTTTCTAAATACATTTATGTTCATTTTCAACAAAATTTTTAATTCAAACAAGATAGAAAGGAGCTTTTTGAAGTAAATTTACTTATATTTTTAATAGTTAATAGCTGTGACAATGGAGTAATTTAATTTTACAATTAAATAATATGCTTAGCTATAAATTACAGATATAATTAAGTATAAGAAATTTTATGTATTTTAATAAGCGGTGAAATTAAAAGGCCATAATTTTTCACAAAAGTGCAAGGAGGGAAATTTAAAAAATATAAATACAAAACATGATGCAAAAATTTCTATTAAACAGCAATTCAGATATAAAATTATGAAATCTAGAATTCTAACATAAGAAAAAAAACGAAATAAATTTGTGTTTTTTTTTATACAAAGATTATGCAGGGAATGGAGAAAACAATATTAAATAACATATTTTGATAATATTCAAATAAAGTTATATTCCAATAGTAGAAATCTAAATGAAAGAAGTAAACCGCATTGCGAAAATATAATTATAAATTTAAGTTATCATTAATGAATTTGTGAAACTGAAGAAAAGATGTGATATAATATTTAATTATTATTAATATTTATTGTTTTTAACTAACATACTAATTTTGATTATGTACCTTCTATAACTAAGGATTTGTTTTTATGATTAATAGTTAAATTGGAAGTATTAAATGAAAATTAAAATCAAAGTAATGATGTTCTTTTAATATAATTATGTAGATTGAATATATTAAAAGAGCAATTATAGTATTCATTATTTCAGATAACATACACATATTTATAAATTATTCCAGTAACACTTAAAAATAAATAGATATCTTTATAATCTTTACTTAAGGGCAATGAGTCAATTATATCACTTAAGGATAAATAGTCTATTTATAACGTTCTAAAATCGTTCAAAAGAATCAGAAAAAAATTTTTTTCTTAGATCAAAATTTATTCTCTTGAATGAGTTTATTTAAATTACGAAGATTACTTTTGTAGTATCTTAAATAAATATCTATTAATTTAAAATATTATAATATAAAGTTGCAAAACCTAATATATTTTTCGAAAATCAAATGAAGAAAAATAAATATGCTTCAAAAAATGTACTATCTCTTTGGAGGATAAAATAATAAAATTAAATTTCCCCAATTATAATTTCATCCACATTTTTCTGCTTCCCAATTAAAGAGATTTAATGCAATCCATGACAAATTTGGAATTATTGGATTAGATTTCCATTCTTTAAATTCTTACTCAGTTAATACGTGGCAAATATAATGCAACTAGAAAACACTTCAATTAGCGATTACTACATGTTGTTAAATGTTACACGTAGTTATAATGAAATTCCACAATGATGTGAAAACACGATTGGAGAAAATAAATAAAATAAACATTTTTGAACGAAACATGGGGAGATTATAGTGCAGAAGAAGAAAAGGTGCACCGAGAAATGATCTTACGCTCATCCGAGTCTTTTCTTCTGGATTCTCGTCGATTTCCCGCGCTTTTTTCATCCTCTGTATTTCCACGCGGCATTTCTGCAAACGACAAATACAAATGCAAAAGCAAACATGATTTTTTGCTGCGCGCTTCCTTAAAACAAAACTATTAAGTGAATTCCTAAAAAAATCACGTTTTATACAAGATGAGTGAGGAATGTGTTTCCTAATAACGATTTATATCAATTCGAAAAATTTACGAATCAGAATACATTACTATGAATTTTTTATTCCATGGGAATGAAACAAAACATGAAAAATTTTCTATGTCAAGCCATACGTAATAATTTAGATGACTCATTCGTCTCAAATAATTATACAATGAATAAGGCAAAAATATCTCTAAATTATTCAGCAAAACTTTATTTTTCAAATCGAGATGTTTTTATCTATTTTTAACAAGTTCGTGAAAACAAGTGAAATACTTAAATTTATATATTATAGATGCATTATATATGAATAACTTATATATTTAAATTATTACTTAAGTAATAAATTAAGTATTAATAAAAATACTTAAGTATTAAATTAAGTATTAATAAAATTTAAGTATTATGCACATGTGGCATTAAAAAAAATCTGAAAAATTTATTATAATTTACTTTTTATCTACAATTGGAGTCAGGTTCAATTTGAAATTTTAAGCATGAACGAATAAGAATAAAATAAAGTTCAATAAATTGTTTTCTCATTATCAGAAATTCACTTAACAATTGTTATAGTAAAATATGAAAAATTAATAAAACATCTTTGAAAACTAAAGTGATTCTTAACAGAAAAATTTAATTGATTGACATTTTAATTAATTGAATACAACAAATTACAATACTTTTAACTATTTAGATGAACTTTTGAGCGTACGTTATCAGCATTTAATTCTTCTTTTTACTTATTAAATCTGATAATTAATTCCCACTTAGTTAATAAATGTTACTAATTTTTCAAACTTGTATACGAAAATTATAATATATGATTTAAGGATGAAATCGGGTAAGCTTATTAAAAGAATTCTTTCAGAAAAATTTCATTTTCCTAATTCAAAATTAGTGGCATGATAAAAAAAAAAAAAACGGTTTTATGCTATATTATTCAAAGATATTTTTTATCTGACTTAATTTATATTATAATATTTGATTCTTTCAAACACATTTTTCATCTTAAATTAACTCTATTGTGAACAATTCTCAAAAAGTAAAATAGTAAATTTTTATGATATTAAAATTTTAACTAAATTAACTAATAAACATATTTACCAGAGTTAAACGTAAATTAATTCATTGCATATTGCTTATTCAAGATGCACAATATGCAATGTGATTTGACTAAAACATAAATTAAAGCTTACATATAAACATTTGAAGAGTTAGGTCTTATATATATACCCATAACATGGAGCACACTTTTAACTTACCAGATTCGAATTCTCTGAAAGTATGCGACGATAATCTCTGCGATGAACATGACGATAGCCATGAGTGTTGCAGAGCTTCGTCTGGGTTCATTCTCAAAGAACTGTTCCAACTATTCCATAAAAAGATATAAAACATTATAAAACTTTTCAGTGTAAAATTAAAGTAAATATTAATTTCCCGTTTTCAAATTACATTAAAAATTATATTTTCATTCACCTTCATATCGTCAGCTACAAAACATTTAATAATAAAAATATGATAAATTTTAAGTACTTTAGAAACAATACAAAGGGAATTTTAGCCTCCTCATCTGCAATTGAATCACAGAAAACAAAACGAATTTAATAATCCATCCACTCAGAACTGACCTTTAGATATAAATCGTGATTTTAGTCACCAAAATTATCTTTCATGAAACATTGTTTTTGTGGATCAATTATACTTCAAAATTCTAATAACTTTTCTGTCAAGTGATTTTAGTTCAATCATTCAGAGGAGGTGTTGTCTAGGATTTTCTAATTTTGTAATAAGTAAACACAGTAATATAGCGTATAACAAATAGCGAAATCTAGGGCATATGAAGAATTTAATTCCATGCACCGTAACTTTTTTGCATACCTCAAACCAAATGCCACAGAACATAAGTAGAAATTCTATTATTTCAATTTATGTACTGTCATATGATTATCTGACGGCTCGTGCATATGTGTGTACTATACAGTAAAATAAGATCCTATTCTATTACCTGCTTAATCTTTTGTTCTTTTTTTCTATGAATCTATTTTATATGCTAATTTTCACATATTTTCATAATAATCATTGTTCCACAACATATAGTTACTTTTAACAAATGTAAGCAGTTAAATTATTCTTTTGACGTAGACATCTTTCACATGATCAAAATTCCAGGTGAACGAAAAGCATCTAAACTCCAAGTTAATTCACCAATCTTAAGCATTAAATGAACAAAAAGAATAAAAAAAAATTAATTTTTTTCCTCTACAGAAACAAAGACAGTCAGTTATATACCATTTATAAACTTCTGTAAAAGTTAATTAAAATAAAGAGATTATTTTACACTAAGTAAAGACAATGACCAATTAATTATTTTTTGAGAATTTTAAATATTTACTAGTTAAAAACCAACACTAATATAACAAATATTAATCACATTGATAATAGTTATCAAATCAAAGCATCATTAACTAATTGAGATTTGCTATATTGTGTATATACGCAATCACAGTTATATGAAACAACATGAAATATCAGTTAAATATAACTTACTAAATAAGTATGTTTATTTGTTATTTTCTTAGAAAATATCTTCCCTCATAAGTTTTTCAGACTATTTCCAGCAAAATTTTTAATTATAAAGTTTGAATATGCCTTTGGAATTCTATAAAACTCATGAAATTGAACACAGAAATTATTGTCTTAAGCTCGAAAACTTTTTGTCTGCATTGTTAATGTCGATAAGATAAAAAAAATTTTATACGTTTTATTCAATATAGCAAAAATTTTTTTATAACTTGCAATAAAATAATATCAGTGGTTAGCCTAAATGATAAATTATTAATAATAGAAGAAATCAACTAATCAGATATTTTCGTATTCTGTATATTTCAGCTAATAGAATTCATATAAAGAGTAGATTAACCAGACTGTTCTAAAAAAAGCATTTAAAAATTTCAGTGTAATTTCGTGCAATAGTATGGGGAATAAATACGTCATCTTTAAAAACTAAACTGATCTTGCATATATATATTGTTACAAATTTATAAATAATTATTGCATATGTCTTAAAATATCTCAGACAAATCGGAAATACTCACTTTTTGGGCAAAAAGCGCGGTATTTAGACGTGTTATACGTTAAAAGCGTGCTTTCTAATGATCTGGTGACTTGGCGATGTTTTGGCGACATTTTTGGCAACTTGGCGAGAAATAGATACTTTTGGAAACATCCATCACCTAAGCTATAGGACCAATATTTAGCGAGATAGCCAAGAAGCTTCCAGAACCTTGGCGAAATTAGTAGATTTTCCCGTCTAGTCAGGTATAAATACCGCAGCCCGACATACTTAGGCAGTTTTGTAGACAGTCAGTTTTGTGAAGACGATTAGTCGTGACTGCTAGTCTAGAGAAGCTATTCTCTGCCTGAGGTATTTGAGACCTGCGATTGGAAGCTGTTACTTATTGTATCCGACGAATTGTAGCTGTATAATAGTGATTGTTACAGCTGGTATATCTAGTGGAATTTTTACGAATAAAAAGTCTTGTGTTCATCGAGTGGTTGCTTTCTTCAACTCTCAATCCACACGAAACCCGAAGCTCGGTACAATATATTTGAATGCTATATGCATCAGTTTCAACACGATCACCTGTCGTTTTTTTTATTTTTTAATTATTTTGGCAGCGCAATTATGTATTTGAAATTCTCTTTTAAGAAGCATAAATAATGTGTAGTATTTATCAGGCTTTGCATTGACGTAAAATTTAAAATTATTTGATGAAGTCATTATGCTTGAGTTTTTCATTCAAAATTATTTTCAAACAGCAGCATTTAATCACCTGTCTAAAACACAAGAAATATTTTTAATTAGTTTTAGAAAATCCTCAGAATGAAATATGTTTTTCAGAATATCAAGTTCACGCACTTTCAACGAGTTATCATTTCAAATAAAATTTAAAAAATAGAATTTATATAAATTATTAAATTATATTTGTTTCATTACTTAAAAATCATATAGTCTTGATGAAACCATTATTTTTAACGTCATTTTTACCAAAATACATTTGCTCAAATTATTGTTAATTTAAATAATTACTAATTTAAATAACACACACATATAATAAGAATAATAAAAACTTAATGGCTAAATTCTTTTTGCACAAAAAAGATCCATATATTGGATATAATAAATTATTAAAAAGCACATAAGAGAATGTTTCAATGCAATTAAAATTATATTATAATGAGAAATTAAAGTAAATTATTTCCGGACATGTAAATATTGCTTGAATCTCATATTGAGGGAATCGTACGTGAGAAATGTTTTCATTGGGCAATATTTTCTGTAAAGCAAACTAAAAAAAAACTTCTATAAATCAAACTAAACTGCTCCCAATATTTTTTATTTCAATATACAGACAAATAATTTAAATATATCTTTAATATGCATATGGAAAATAAATCATAATTTGATGTCTATAAAATTAATATTTCACAAAAAAAGAATTTTTTTAATTGATGATTTCTTTACTATATTATTGATTTAAAATTTAATATACAACTTCCACACAAATCTTATAGTATAACAACCAAACTCAGAGTGCCTGACTGCTGAAAGGGAGGTCCTGGGTTCGAATCCCATGAATGTACTTTCTCTCTCGGTCTATCATGTCTTTGTACTTTCATTGTATAAATGGGTTGTGAATAGACGACAGCCCTATAAATGGGTACCTATGGCTAAATATGGTTCACTTGGAAAAGCGGAGCGAGCAGCGCACCCCAAAATGCAAGCCTAGTTGGCGCATAACAACAACCAAACTACATCACTTTCTAAATTAAATTTTCTCGATAACATGAAATTAAATAAAAATTTGATGCTTGAAAAATCATTAGGCGTAACATTTGCCTCGATGAAAACATTTTACATGAATCATAATCTATTTAATTTTACTCATTTTTAAACTCTATACTACGGATATACTAAAATATCTAGGTTTGCATTCAAATGTTACATTTTAAGATACGCAATCAGTCTTCATGAATGAAGCTGACAAGTGCTACAGGTGGAGTGACGGATAAAAGACTTACTCGAGACATCGCCCGATGAAGTCTACGAACTCCTGGTCATCGGTATTAAGGGCAACGGACAGTGGCCGTGATCCGGGTCGCCGCTTTTTTCCCTTGCTGTTCGTTATGCACCGTGGATTTCCTTTGGAATCTGAGAAAAAAAATGTCACATTTAATTGTGCGATAGATAGGGGAAAAAACGTATCATTAATTTTTTTTTTCACAGTATAATGTTGGCTACGGAAATGTTAATTTTAACTAAGAATTTTGATGATATCACAAATCAATTTGTAAGCAATAATTAGAAAAGTTCACTTTAGTTGATTATTTAGTTTCATTACAATATTTTAAATGGTTAAAGATTATTAGGATCAAGGTTCTAGAATAATGACTAATATGAAACAAAAAAAATTAATAATTAAAAACACATTTTTTTTTATAAAAAGGAAACAGTTCTGCTAAAATTGAGCAATTGTTTGAAATTATATCAAATAGATTATATATAATCAATATAATATTGATTTTATAAAATTAGTTCTAAAATTTTCATTTTATATACACTTTAAAATGGAATATATATGATTATTGTTTTGATATTTGTTATATATTTTTGTATGTTATAGTCGCCATCAAAACAATATGAATAATTTATAAAATTAATATATCAATCACATCTAAATGAAATACTACATAAAACTAAAAACCAGCAATTGCAAAAAATTGGAAAAGAATCGCTTAAAAAATAATGTTTAGGTAAAATTTACAATCAAGGACCCTTTGATTTTTTGGCGATTTTTTTTTTATGCCAACATAGGAACCCAGATGTGATTAACACGAAGGCCGCTACACAAAAGCTAATCTAAGGTAAATTAAATTTTATCGCCAAACCAAGTGATACTGAATTCTACAGCGAACCCAAAGTCTATTTTATGATAATAATTTATTAAATGCATAGATATTTTTTTATTTTTTTGCATTTCTCCGCAAGTCACCAGGTCATTTTATATATAAAAAAAAATTTTTTAAAAATTTCTTAAAATCAAGATTTATACTCTGAAAATGCAAAAACTGTGTGTGTGTTGACTGTAAAAAAATAAAAAAATTTATTGAAATCTTATAATCAAAGCTCATTTTTAAGAATATTGTTATTTAAAAATCATTTAAATTCCTAGAATCGGAAATTTAATATAGTTGGTCAAAGGCCAGGTCTCAAATGAAATTAAATTTAATAATAATTAAAAAATATTTCTGGATTAAAATTAATTAACAGCCAGTTTTATGTTAAGTAACACTAAATATTTTTATATGCTTTTCTAAAATGTGCGACCCACTTAAGAGCATAAATCAATTTTATTACCAACAATTTTTTACTCAATCTAAAAAGAAGGCTTTAATCTTTATCTCAAACTAAAATAACTCTTTAATCTCACCGAAGAATAGCCTCCTTCTCGAAGCCAACTCCAGTACCGGAGCAGGGGGTGGTCCCAGGACCTCCATGATGCAGGCCAGCTGATCAGCCTCGTTTTCACCCGGAAAGAGAGGCAGGCCTGTCTGCAGTTCCGACAGAATGCAGCCGAGACTCCACATGTCTATAGCCGGCCCGTACGGAAGACCTAATATTACCTGCAAAGCCCAAACCACATTGAATATAGACATAAGTTGTTAGACGCCTTAAAATGCAATGAGCTACTTTAATGAGTACATCTTGTGAATCGACTCATTGTCAAAAATGCTAATAACACACTCAAAAAACAAAACTATAATTTTGTTTCTATTAATTTGATGTCCTCTTTTGTTTCTCTTGTCATATAATTTAACATAATTTTTAACTTTTATAATGAAAATTAACGATGGTTAATTAAAACATTGGCCATCAAAAAATATTTATTAACTTTAAATATATGTAGCTAAAAAAAAGTATCAATTCGGATGTATATTTGTTGAAATTTACTAGAGATTTTATGATCTTATTGTTACTCATGACTATTAGACAAGACAAGCTCGCTAGTCGAAGGTTATGAGAAATTAAATCAGATGAATACGTATTTCGCTTAATCAGAGATCCGTGAAGCTAAAATTACAACTTTGTTCTAAAACTCCTCAGATAAATGGCACCACCACAGGATGCACTGCCTCAATTGTGAGTTTTGATCTGGAGGGAGAGGAAACTTTTTCAAGACCATTATATTTATGGTAATTGCACAACGACCGACCACAGGACTTTTGATTCCACAAATTTAAGACCGTGCGTTTTTATATCACATGTACTCCGGTAGGTCTTTGGTGACATTACGAATCGAACCTTTATGGATGAAAGCTGATGCCCTAACAATTAGGCTATTATGGTCTTAAGATTTTATATATCCTGATAGCTACATAATTGGCAATTTTAATAAAACTAAAATAACAACTTAATTCAATAAATTTCTTTCATTCCTTCAAATTCAATATACACTCTTTTATTTGCATTATATGTAATTTACACCCATAAATTTTTGTTTATTATATGCATTAAAACCACGTATAAGGTTAAAAATCTTTAATTTTTTCATCCGAAATAACAGTGCTAAGTAAACATTTAAAGCAGTAACATCGATAAAATATCTGCATGAATATATAAGTTATATTGTAATATTTTTTTTAATTTTTAGTCAAATTGAATGTTTTACAATATTTGTCATTTGTTTTGGCACATCTTTTAAATCAGAGATTAATTTAACTATTACAATTATGACTGATTTTATTAATTTTATCCACTGATTGAAGTAAATTGTTTAATTCCTGATTAGAATTTATCGATTAACTTTAATATTTCAATAAAATAAATATTTTTAAGCCACGTCTTACTTGCGATTATTCAGTTTTGGGTTCGTCAAAATAAAATAAAAAAAATTGTAGGATGTCCATTTACGTTAACTTTATTTATAATAATTTACCATTATTTATAATAATTTAAGTCCAACAAATCGATTCCACAAATCATTTGTAGACGTAACACCAAAAATAATTTCTACTATTAATCTGCTAACATCATTTTTAAAAAAATGTTGAAAATAAATGGAAAGAGAATGGAGATGACTTGAAAAATTTAGACACATTCAGTATCTAGGTAATAAATAGTTCTATAAGTTTGCGCAAATAAAAAATTTGGAAACTATCTGTAAACTCAAAATAAAGATTGCTAATAATTTATTGATAGCGAATTCTATTTTTATGATAATAAGTGTGGCATTCTATACTTATTTTCTCAGGAAACTCTTATGGTGCAATTCAAATTTAATTCAAAATTAAAAAGAATATCATAAATAATTTTAAAATTATCCACACGTATATTGAAAAGCATTTTTAAAATAATTTATATGAAAGGAATATACAGATAAAAAGTTTTGACATAAAATGTTGTTGTCATATGATATCCGCTTTTCAGCACAACGAGAGGTGGAAGTAATGTCACCTTAATGAGTACCCTCGTAGCCCCGAAAGTGAGTCTTCATTATTTATAAGCTAGGACCAAACAGATGACCCCCAGATTTGGCCTACCACCCTTAAATGTATCATTCCACATGGAGGATATTGCGGACAGAACATATTTAACGTGCCCTAGTCACCATTAACGAACGCGACCAAACTTCGAAAAGGTCCTTATTCGAAATCTCTAACTTTTGATAACAGAGAACGAACGCCCTAACCAACCAGGCCTCCTCGATCTCAATATAACAGGAAAATAATTTTTGAAATACTGTTTCTAAAAATAAAAATTAAGCAGAAATATCGTAAAATTATTTGGGAAATCAATACAATATATTTTAAACATAAAATATTTTTTAAAAAAAATTTATTTCAATATAATTGAAATTCAAAAGTATATTTTCTAAAATAAAAACATGAAAAATAATGTGTTATATCAATTTACAAGAAACTACAAAAATTTTTCATATATATTTAGCTTTAAACTCAAATGATTTCTCATCTGATTACTTTTGTAGCTACTACGTCAGAATGTGACTACACAGGTTTCTAAATACAGAATTAGAAATAAACTTCTACACCAAAAAATTTGAATAAAAATTTTAAATTTTTTGAAATCAGGAATTGAAAAAAAACCTTGAAAATGCGATATAAAGATTCAATTATTTTTAATGTTTCCTAAAATTTGATTACATATTTCATAAAGAAATAAATCCATCAGAAGAACTAAATACATTGCCTTTACATGGTAATCCAATTTATTTCTTAAAATCATATGATCTTAGCATCACTGTTGCCACTAAATAAATGAAAATAGAAACTTTTGCGCTTGCTATTTTTACATTTTATCAATTAATGAATAAATTGCATTAGGAAAAGGAATTCCATTTCCGATACTAAATAAATTACATTACTGCTTCTTTGGGAAGAGAAACGCAAAAATCTGATTAATATATGGTGGCGAGGAAAATAGCATTCAACCAGAAACATCACCAGACAAAATACAGAATCGTCACATTGAAAACCGAGATCTTCACCATCAGGTAATTCAAAAAGATTAAATTACGTACCTCCGGCGATCTGTAGAACCTTGATTGTATGTAAGTATAGACTCTTTGGTGCGTGTAGCAGGAACTGCCGAAATCGATCACTTTTATCGAGTTGGCCCCACGTTGCTTCAGTAAAATATTCTCCTAGAAAAAAAAGGAAAGAAATAAAACGTTATGTGCAATCTCGAACGAAACAATTTTGTTATTGAAACTTTTTTTTCTTTTTTTGAAAAGAACGTCTCGGTAATATTGATCAAGAGAGTGAATTTAATTTTGCTACCTGCTTGAACTGAAAAATCGTAAACTCGGTATCAATAAAATCCGAATATTAAAGTTCTAGGTTTAATAATATTTCACGTTTTCTCCCAACACTAAATGTAAAAATAGAAAGAGCTGTAATATTTATTTATAATTTCTAAGAAGTAAGGAAATTAAATTACGAATATATACATCATTCTTTTCTTTATGCATAAAATATTTCCTTTAAATATAAATTGGAAGGTATTTTTATAGTCACTCAAATATTCATAACCATTTAATGTTCATATAATCACCGCAAAATAATTAGAATTTATCCATAATACAGCACAGTATAGTACCATAACTTAGCAAGAACAATAATTTAAATTCGTACACATTTGTTATAAAAATACATACAATTAAGATAATCTTATAAGTAGAAAACTTTCATCTCTTTCTGTTTAATATTTAAATGGTAAGAATATTTCTCCTGTATTACAAGTGGGTTTCTGGCTCATGAAATAAAATTCATTGCATTAAGTTGGATTGACAAAACTTGTTTAAGACTCACAATGAAATATATTTCAGTATAGAGATAACATCAAAATAACTAAGTGTATTAGATTTTTGAGAATTATTGTATTAAAGAAATATTAAAACTTAGTAAAGGCTATTTAGTATTAGAATTCAAAACATTCCTGATATCATTAGAACTTCTCGTTACATTATTTTAAATTCTTATTCGTTCTTTTACATGTTCTAAATCATTTTTAAATTTTAAATATATTATTTCTGCTAATGCACAAGAAAGTTCACATATGACTACGAAATTTTAATTTTTCTAATGATAAACAAAAATCATTATCCATTTTAGACGTATAGCCATGACTCGTGACAATATATAATACTAATATACCTTTATTAGTCTAAAACTATTAACTACTTTTCTGTAACCGACTAGTAATATGTAATTATATGAAACCACACAGTAATTGACTTGCATTTAAACAACTTCTAAAGGGACTATATATTTATCTTAAACTTATAACAATGAAATGAATTAGTTTGCATAATTACTCTTAAAATATTAATCATCATTTTTTAATATTTTGGAATTCTGGATTATTGATATTGAGTAAAAATAAGTGGTCGAGAATTAATAATCATACCTGTAAACAATATCCAAAAACACAAATTTAATGCCATATAAATTTGAAATTGTTATTTTATTATTTAATAAGTATTATCAAAAATAAATAACTATTATACATTTTAAGCTGAGTATCAAATATTGATAATAAATATAACCAGTCATTTTACAGCCCCTTAATTACTTTACCGTAACCAGATTTTTCAAATGGATAATTTAAATCAATAACGTGTACTCATTTTAATTAAAATATCAAAATAATAGTTTGCCAACACCTTCAAATCAATCGATTAGTTGCAGATTTCTCTTACAAATGCCTTTTTAATTAGAATCTATTTTGTTTCAGCAATTTCTACTGAAAGCTATTCCAGAAAATTAATATCATAAGTTTAGCTTTCCAATTCAAGTAATAATTGAGAATTTCATTATCACTGAGTAGTTATGTCCAATACAATGATTGTTCAAGTTTACCATTTTTTTCTTTCAAATAGCCGGCCACTAAGAAAATTTCATCTATCGGAACAGCACAAGGGTGCAATTGGTGACAACTTACGCTGTGGAGCATCTAGAATCTAAGTTATCAGAAACATCATTTCGCTTGGAGTACATTGCAACTACCACTATTTTATGTCGCCAATTCACTACTAATAAGCACTATAGATCTTCGATCATTATAATAGATCTTCTGGAAATGACAGTGATGACTTTTCACATCTAGATCACAATGGCACGATTTTTTCATTATAATAGAATTTACTTTATACTAATTCTAAAACACAATTGTGTTCGAGATTTTAATTTGAGAACTAAAAGACAAATTAAAATTGAATTTGAATTGTCTAGATAATGATACAAATTTTAATTTCTTCCCGCAATTTGATTACCATTAGAGAACCTGAACCAAATATATTATTGAACAAAATAATTGGATATAACACATGCTGACATTTACGAGTTTTAAAATTTATGTAAAAAAAATTTAAGTATATAATTCTGTAAAAGATTCTATCCAAGCAATTGTCCCAAAAAAAGGAGTTGTTATTGCGCCAGCATGCTTCCCTGTACCTAGCATTGAGTTAAGCACTACCAGTTAGATAAAAGCATCCAGGTGGAATTTACGTGATTTTGAAGCAAAGACCAAACAGAAGACCCCCAATACTTGGCTTGCCACCTTTAAAGGTATCATTTCACTTAGAGGACATTCAAACCACTCCCAGTTTTATCGCGTCACATCCGCTTTTAGTAAACACGGCGGATCCTCGGTTTAGCTGGGATTCAAACTCACTACCTAACGACGCCCTAACCAACCAGGCTACCGCGGACATCCAAAAAAAAAGGAGTAACAAAATTTTTAATATATTATTCTAGATTTCTCTCACTTTAACACTCCAAAAATATATACTAAAGCGTAAAAATAGCACAATAATATGAGCATTTTTGTGAAATAATATTTGTACATTTTGATGTGAAAATACTCACTGGTTTGAGATCACAATGTATGATGTGTTCCTTGTGCAGAAGCCGCAAGCACTGCACTAAGGAGAAAGCAAACCGGCGGATCATCGAAGGACTGATGCCTCGATAGTTGTTCTTCTTGATCAACTCATAAAGGTTCAACCTAAAAAACACGCATTTTACATTTTAAAAAAAACGAAACATCATTTTAGTGGGATATGCAGTATTCTGCAAATTCAGTTAATAGTTATTAATAATCTTCTCAAATTGAACAAAAATTACACAGATTTTATCTAATTTGCTTACAAAGTTAATGCAAATATATATTTTACTTTTATATAGCAAAATAAATGTATTGTTTTTAGAGATAAAGCATCATTAGATAGATTATACTATTTTAAGTAAGTATTCGAGAAAATATATTGAATTAAATTCTGCATTCAATAGACCTATAGCATTACAATAAAGTAAAAAATATTGTTTTAATATTAAGACAACCACTAATTAACAATAATTAATTACATTAGAATTAGTTACATAGTATATAATTGAAATAACGAATCACAAATTGTAATGAAAATATATTGAATTAAATTCTGCATTCAATAGATCTATAGCATTACAATAAAGTAAAAAATATTGTTTTAATATGAAGACAACCACTAATTAACAATAATTAATTACATTAGAATAAGTTAAATAGTATATAATTGAAATAACGAATCACAAATTGTAATGATTTGTAAATTTTTATAATGTAATTTTTGCGATACCATTTACAGCTTCGTCTGCGCAAATTATTAGTACTAATATTCTATTTATTTCAATATAATTATACTTTATGCTTTACACAATTTTGGGATTTTTTCAGTACTACTTTAAAAATCATTTTATTCGGCAAAATATATTATTACTGAAATTCTACTTATTTATTCGTTTCTTCATGACAACCTTAGCTTGATCCCAAATTCGAGTAAAAAATGGACAAATAGAATCATTATAAGAAGTGCTTCAATATTTAAAACAATCAATTAAAAATTTAATTTTAAGCTTAAATAGATTTCGCAATTAAATTCGAATTAAATACAGAGTGCGAGACGTAAAACCGATCCATAAAATCAAGCATATAAAATAAAGAATGTAATGTATTACATGCCGTACTTTGCACTTTTATATGATTTACAGATAGTTTATATATTATAGAGTTTGACAAAATTTTAAAAAGATATTTTTAAATATGTATTTTTATAAGGTATTTTAAATATGAACACGAATAACCTTTATCCTAATTGTATGAATATACTATGGGACGAAATCTACATTTCTTCCCTCCTTGTCATCGATTTCCTCTCCGTCAACGGATTCCTAGATTTGGTCTGACTCAGTCAGACCCTTAGAAATAAGCAACGACAACGAATAACTTTTAGAATTTATTTAAGATCAAATTCAATTTATTCTGTAGTAAATTTAATAAATTTTAAAGGATTTCAGTAATTTTGTTTTTAGATTAAGTCACTGTTTCAATCGCGTCATATTTAAAATTCAAAGAAGACCTAAACTCAGTCGCATTATATTTCTTATTTACAAATAAAATAAAAATATTTCGCTTGATTCGAGCAATATTAACAAATATACAATTGTTTTTAAAAAAAAAACTTTTTTTTATTATCAAATAAATTTCTGTTAAGTAGAGAGTGATATTAATAATTTCCCAAAAATAATCGTAAAAAATAAATTTCAGGAAAAATTAATATTATCATACGCTATTATTTTGTTATAAACTGTTACAAAATAGTAATTTCTAAGAAAATTATATTATAAGCATTACTAGCAATACGTTTTCTCACAATATTTATTGATTTAGTAAAAGTGTATTCAAATCAGTTCATTACCCCATGAGTTCAAAAGTAATACAGAGATGATTTCTGAAATAAAAGTGGTTCAGCATCCTAATCATGTGATGGCTGCCATCCCTGTCCTTCTTGCACAGGTGCTCCAGGATTTTCACTTCCACCAGCGCCTGTTGATGAAACCTGCACCAAACGGTCAGAAAAATGCAGTTAACGAAACTTAAAAATATTAAATTAATTTTTTTATTTCAATTATTATTAATTCAGCAACAGAAGTGTACATTGACACATTATGAAATAAACATTAATTTTTATTACTGAGCAATATAACAGTGTTATATAAGTGTACATACAAGTACAGAAATTTGTGATTGGGAAAATCCTTATATTATAAATAAATGTTTCTAACCACACACCAAGTGGTTGTTTATTTTATTGACTTCAGGTCATAGCAATATAATTTTATTACAGTTTTCTCAACGGTTTAAAATATCCAGGACGTCAGATAACTTTTCATCTATGTCACACATAATTAATTATGACATCATATTGAGACAGCGTCGTAAATCTGACTTGTCAATGATTTTGCTGCCTGCCCTCAAATCACATTCTTAGAGCGGCAGTCAGCAAGGTGAAATTTTCCACTGAATGTCTGAAAATATTGTCAGTTTTCATATTGTTAATAAAACGATTGTTGCAACTATATGTCTATAGGTGGCGCTGTATACGAATATTTGTTTCCAAACAGAATAAGATTATGCGGCTAGCGAGGTAGCTGTTTTGTTCTATGTCCTGTCTTGTTTTGTATTGTCCTGTTTATGTATTATATTTAATAAAGAAAAAACCTGCTCAAGGTAAGCTTACATAGAATTTGAATTGATTTATTATTAAGATCATTTGATAAATATGATTAGAAATAAAAGAGTTAATAGAGAAATATTAAAACGATTTCTTATATAAGAACCAAAGCATCGGTTTGAGAAGCCGTTTTCCATTGATTCAAGCCATTGATACGTTGACAACAGAACAGAAGAAAAAGCAAAATGAAAAAGACAAGACCAAACATCAATTTATAATTAGTTTCAATCGGTAGGAGCGATTTAAATTTTTTTTAATTTTATTAATTAATAGAATTTTAAATTAATAATTGCAATATTTAAATTTATTTCTTAAATTTTTTTAAATAATGCATTAACAAGGTAATATGATTATTCTGCCGATGATACACGGAAAAAATTGTTGCCAAGCTTTTGAATGGAAATTGTAAAGATAAATCACAATAATCCAATCTAATAAATTTTACAATATAAAGCACAAATACGAGGTGACTCTAAAAATAACAGGTATTTTTAATCACAGTTCCTTATGTAATTTAAAATAGGATGCATCGTTGTGTATTCCAGTTAAAATCAAACGTAGAAGGTTAGAGAACAATGCCAGTAAAAACGAATTGTTTTCGAATGGCTGGATTATCATTGGTTATCGGATTATGATATGCAAATTCCATAACAAAATTGTCTCCAGTGTTGTCTTTTAAAAAATATGATTGTTAAATTCCTAATCAGTTGACATATGAATAACATTCGAGAAATGAATTTAAGATATAATAATCTATAAACCGGTAACTAGTATTATTTCATGATTATCATCTGAATGGGTAGATTATGAAAATACGCACCACCAAAATAAACAGGAATGAATATTATTCACTCTTAACTTCACACGTGAAGGGATATTCTATCAATAAAAAATGACTTTTTTCCTTGATTATTCTATTTTTAACTCACAATAATCACTCAAATGTTTATAAAAAAGGAACAAAAGAGATGTTCTAATTTGGTTCTTTAACTATAATCAAAAATGTGGCTGGAGTTGCTATGGTAAATATCTTCCATAACATGCAGGGATAAAAGTTTACAATCAGTACTTCTTTATTTTTTTGTCAATTTTTTTATGTCAAGATGGATGCCATGATGTAACTAACAAAATGGTCGCTTCACAAAAGCTAAAAGAAGACAAACTGTATTGTATCTCCAAATGTTTCGCCAAACCAAGGAGAGTAATACTCACTTCTGCAACAGACTCCAAGCAGACTATGTATGACACATATTTTTTATTTGCATCTATGAATTTCTTGGCATCATATCTTTAATCATGAAAGCTTAAGTTTCAAAGTAGGCTTTTAAATTGTTCATGAATTGGAAATAATAAATTTCCTTTGATAATCCTTTAAGTGGTAACTTTAAGAACAATTCATACAAATATCAACCATAACACGCTTCGCCAACCGTAAATCTAGCTTGCTCGGCACCATTGAGCATACCAGTATTGATCGATTTATTTTGAATGCATAATTTCGAATTTGATTTAAGATTTTAAAACAGTTTACAATTATTTTTGAGATATACAACAAATTTATTTCTTAGTTGTTTCGGAATGATTATTGATTGTCATCGACATCGACCTATTTTTTTTTTAATCCGCATAAAGCGCATCTTTATTTACAAACATTAGTACACACATTTTTATTTTATGTTAATAAATTCAAAATAGAGAGAGAGAGTTCCGTTTTTAAAGTTTCCCGGAACTTATTCAATTCGTTGTAACCGGAAGCTTGATGAGCAAAGCAAATAATTATTTCTAAATTATAGGAAAGTGTATTCTTAAGCGATAAAATAAAACGAAAAAACTCTTTAAGATTGGTGAAATTTAAAACATTAAAATTTTTAATCGTGAGACATTGAAATGATAAATCTTACCTTTTTTTATTCCTAATAATTTTTAAAGCTACTTGTTGATCTGTTTTATGATCTAGAGCTCTAATTACTTGACCAAAAGATCCTTTCCCTATCACTTCTAAAATTTCAAATCTGTAAGCTAAATGATCATGGAGTACCTGTTCAGATAAAAACACAAAAATTTTTTTAATTTTATCGTGTAATGAAAACCTATTTGATAGCTTTATAGCATCATATCACACAGAATCATAAATAACATTTCAAATTCAAAGTACAGATGCCGTATAATCCAGGATGCCAAATGCTGAATTATTTTGGCAAATGTTGCCAAGATGGATGTATTGCGACATCTCGGGATGAAGTGTAAACACTTTGGTTTCCAAAATAGATTTTTTTGCATATTATTATAGCCGTCTGTATGACATAATAAAAACCAGGTCGCCAGATAAGCAGGAAAATGGGCCAAAAAAAATCAGCAAACTCAGAAGTTGGCATCCTGGATTATACATGATCTGTGCCTAAATGGAAATATAAAAAGACAGTGTTTCATAAAAATTCAGTCAAAAATATGTGCAAAAGTAAAACAATCTGCCCAGCTAAGGTAAATTTTTCAGTTTGTTTTTAATATAGTTAAATAGTTTGTTTTTAATATAGTTAATTTAGTTTGATATTTAATATAGTTAAATATTTTAAAATGATCTTTATGATATTTCAATGTTCTTTTGTTTTTACATTATTTCCAAACACATTCAATAGAATGTGTTATTACAAATTTCAATAACATTGTTCTCTACATTTTAAAGATTTATGGTACATATAATTAAATATTTTAATAATAAAAACTATTTTATTCAATTACATAAATAACATGGGTATATTACTTTTATATAAGATCCATTATCATCATCATAGCCATGGTTATGAGGAGCACCTTCTTCGCCATCGATTTTGGTTGCCTCCAAACCTAAGTACCATATTTCAGGATATTCTCCACTTTGGAGTTCACTCCTCTCAAAAGAATTGAGTCTGGATCCATAGTATTTTAACACTTCTACAAACATATAATTTCAAAATGTCACCAAAACAAACTTTCCTTAGTTTGATATTTAATATAATTTTTATGCAATTGTGATTTAATTATATAGAATAATTCATCAGACCACACATGTGTCATTAGAAATAACTGAAAAGCACAATATTAATATATAGCTGAAAAATATGATGAGAATTTTAAGAATTTAAGAAGAAAGCCGGCCAACTTTTCTAGTGGTCAGCCTGACTGATTACAGATAGGGAGGTCCTGGGTTCGAATCCCGGTTCAGGCATTGATGTACTTTCTCTCTCTCTCTCTCTCTCTATCTATCTATCTTGTCTTTGTCCTTTCTGTGTACGAATGATGTGTGAAAGGTTGCCTACCCTATAAAAGGGTACTGAAGAAGTCGAACTCCTCACCAAATAAGGTTCAGTTGGAAAAGTGGAGCAGCGCACCCCAATTTGCCAGTTTAGCTGCCACAAGAGAACAATAACAAGAATTAAGAAAAAACTTAATAATTCATTAAAAATGCAAAATCCCCAAAATTTAAAATTTTTCACTTGGATTTCGGAATATATATATAAATATAAATGTGTTCATGTTGAAAAATATCCGCCAAGCAATAAATATTCTCTCTATAATATTTATTGGCATAGAAAAATGTTCTTATTTTTTTCGAATGAAATGCATTTTAATGTTCCCATTTTCCCTAATAATTTTGAAATAGGAAATCATTTTGAAGAAAGTAAAAAAATAAACCAAAAATTAATAAAATAATTAAAATGTCGTTATAAAATATTTGCGTAACGGAATTTTTAATGGAGACAATAATAAATAGAATTATATCAAAATTCTGTTCTCTTGGTGTTTAATAAGATCATTAAAACTCGTCTTTACGATTTTTCTTGTTTATTTGAATTCTACGAATAATTAATGAATTTCTTGTTTGAATAAAATATTAATTAAATTTCCAGGTAAAAAACATATTATTTAGAGTGATGCACTTAGTGTGAAATTCTTTTTTCATAGAATTATATTGAACAAATTTCAAAATACTTTTCCTTATAAATTTCAATAAGGTTTCACATTTAAAACAAAAATTGAAAGCAATGTCTGAGTTTAAAAGCAGATTGTGAAATGAAACGTTCTAACACTTTCATAAAGTGTGTTTCAAAAATTCCATTAATTTCTTGAAACACAAAAAAAACATTCTTTTCGCCATTTTAAAGAGCTTTGTTCAGGACATTCTTCAAGAACTTAAGTCTTTTGGAATTAGAATTTCAAAAATACGGCTTAAAACGTCTTTTTCACCCCGTTTTTTATTGATTTTCCATAAAGTATAGACTGCAATTTTTTAAACAAAAAAAAATTTTTTTTCAACAACTGATCAAAAAATCCTATTCCTTTTCTTAAAAATGTATTCTTCTATAACGCGTCGTCTCATTATCTTTCGATTTTCCTGTTTCGACCAAAGTGAATTTTCTGGTTAAAGCTGAGCTTAATCTTTGATTTTTCGTTCCTTTTATCCTTATGATTTGCATTTGTAAAATTTTTTGCTGAAATAAATTATAAATTACCTCAAATTTTGAATTTAGTTGAGTTCTTTTATCTATATAAGTTTGTGCAGACATCTCGTGATTTATTCCCTTAAAAATTATATACTATTAATTCAAATGAGAAACGTGAAAGATTAATTCAATAATAATGAAACTTTCTTGTTCTTCGAAACAGAAATGATATTCCAAATGATAAAGTATACACCAGATGAAGTGCATGCCTGGTTTTGTATTCGTTGTGTGGCTGGATATTTTTTGTAAATTAATTAAATTACTCCTTTTTTTCCTCTCTGGAAGTCCCTTTTTATATGTCATTCTCTCGTAAGATTGCATCCCGCTTTATTCCCAATTCCGACCAGTAACCAACCAGAAGACCCTCATACTTGGCCTGCCACCTCCAGAGGTATCATTTCCCTTGGAGAACATTGCGACCACACCCAGTCGTTTAACATGCCCCAGTACCCTTTAGCGAACATGACAGATCTTCGGTTAAGCCGAGATTTAAACTCACTACCTTCCAATAATGAGAACGACGTCCTAAAGACAGAAAGAAGCCTTAGTAATCTAATAATTAGGGTATCGGCCTTCTATCCGGATGGCCGAGGTTCGATTCCCAATGTCATCAAAAACCTACCGAATACATGCGATAAACATGCTACATAAATCTATGTAATAGAAATTCCTGTGGTTGGTCGTTGAGCAGTTACTATATAATGGTCTGGAGAAAATTTCCTCCTCCTCCAAATCAAACTCAAAATTGAAGGAGTGGATTCTCTGGTGGTGCCATCTATTGAAGAAATTTAGAGCAATATCGTACTTTTACCTTCATGATGCTGTGGTTAAATGAAAGACTCGCCTTACTTACTTAAATTCGCATACCCAACAGCATAGTGAGCTTGGCTTCTCCAAGTGTCATAAATAGCAACAACAAAATAGACTACCCTAGATCAGAACTTAAGAAAAACCATTTACAAAGAGGAGTGAGGAGATGAGGTTGAAGACAAACAGGATTGGAGATGGCAGAAGGAAGTTACAAAAAAAAAGTCTCAAACCCACAACGCTAAGAAGGACTCTGTTCGTTATGTAAGTCTGACGTTCTACTGAAATCTAAAGACTGCAAAATCACAAAGTTGAAATATTCAAGTCCTATGAGTTTTTCAGATTGGAGAAGAAGATGCATACTCCTATAATAAGAGTCCAGATCAAGAAAGTTACAATGAAGGAATAAACTAACAGGTTTTCAAAGTTCTGAAAATAGGCCGCCTTAATAATAAAAACTTCATTAGTAAGTCAATGTTTTTTGATATAAATTATTTTTCTAACAAGCAGTTTTTTAGTATAATACCACCTATTTTATTATTTTAATTAATTAACGTAAATTATGAACTCCCATGAGTACTTAACCATGTAGTTAGTAAAGCTTAAATTTTTGAAATAATATAAGTAATTAAATTTGGTATGTATATAAATGGACTTCTAATTTTGTGATTGAATTAAAAGAAGTTTTTATTTACAAAAACAAAGCCAGTTTCTGCTTCTATTTTCAGGTTTGAATCTAAGAATAAAAAAATAATAAGTACACAACGCAAAATTAAAAAAATATTTTTTGTTGTTGTTACCCCATTCTCCATGTATACCAGACGAGGTTACTAACTTTCAGAAAATCAAAAATAAGTATAGAAGTCATGCATAAGTTCTCAAGAGACAAAACCAGGCACTCAAGAATATGTGCCGGTGATGCCGATTCATTTTGACATTATTAAAGTAACTACCATAATCAGCGATAGTTGGTAAGTGCTGCCATTCCATCAAAGTAAAATTCCTCCTCAAGAAAACACCAATCATATGTTACAGTTGAACTAAATAATCTTTGACCTTTAATTGTTTAGTTTGTATACTTTAACAGAGAAAGTTATTTCCTTTCGCTCGCAGCAATTTGAATACGAATATTTTATGTTAATTTAAAAAATTAAATATTATCACTATTATCACATCATTTAATGTTCCTGCAACATAATTGACACCTGCACACCTACAACACTGTGAGCAAAGAAATGATAAAAATTTTAATGATTTGCTTTTTTGTGACAACTCTGTAAAAATTATTCTATTCTTAATGTTATTTCAGTAAAATATATTTCGTCATAAAATATATCAGTAAATTTAATAAACTTTAAAAGAAAAAACTTAAAACTGCTATTCCAATATCCTTTAGACCTGTATTTGTAATAACTTTTACAAAGAACTGATTTCAAGTTACTTCTTAGATATAATAGTCAATTGAAAATTTAACTTATGATTTTTATAATACAAAATTATGATTTAATAAATCTATTTTTATTTGGAATAAGGAATTTTAATTAATTGAAAACTTCGGTATGAATGACTTATTCCAATTTTCTTCAAAAGTACATCACTTTTACATTTAAATAATCAAGCGCGAACATATTTTAATTTCATATAATGAAAGAAATTTAGAAATAATATTAGAATGGATTAAATGATACTTATTAATTAAAATCGAAATAACGTATTCTGTAATGCTTTTCTTTTAAATAATCTCTGTTTAAGTCTTCATAAACTTAATACAAATACAGTAGAACTCCAATTATCCGATTCTTTTTTTCAGAATTTTCAGAAAAATAAATTAGAGTGAAGGTAAGAAGGAAAAAAAATGAAAAAATAGAAAAAGTTCAGGAAAAGGATATGTAGAGAAAATTAAGAAGAAGAGAATGGTGTCACTTGAAGAAATCAGAAACATTCTTTTAAAGATTCCTGGACATTGAGAAGTTTGTACTGAAAATATAAAAGAATGGATTATGCGTCAGACCCTGGATTTCAAATTTCAAATGATAGTAAGCTAATTGAAAGAGTTGAAGTAGAGGAATTTAATGTGCAAGTTGAAGCATACATGGGAATATCAGTTAGTTATGCATTTGCCAAGCTTTAAAACTAATTTGAAGTGGATGGAACGTCAGTCAAAGTGGGACCAAATGAAAATTCACATTGACAAGTACTTGACTGCACGAAAATGGATGTGAAAGTGGTAAAACACTTACTCTTCCTAAGATGTTCAGAAAGCAGTGACTTTCATTTACAACACTGTATATGTATATTGTTTTAAGGAAAAGCACTTGTAAGTACCTTAAAATGCAAAAGAGTTGCTTTTTCATTTAATAGATTAAAAGTTTCTTTTCTTTAAAAAAAATGTAGTTTTTCTCCCATTTTCCAAAATACAATAGTTAATTAAAATAGACCTTTCAAAAAAAAAGTTGAAGAAACCGAATTTTCGATTATCCGAATGATTTGCTCCCTATTGATTCGGTTAGTTGTAGTTCTATTGTAATATTTTGCAAAAATGGTAGTAATATAAAGAACATCACTTACCATTTGGCAACAAAGGTAGCCTCCTGCCGTAGGGATCGTACCTAGCAGCTGGGTGACTGTTTTCACCAAAAGACGCAGGTGGAGAAATCCATCTTTTTGGATAGATGGTTGGATCGTCGTCCAACCTCGAATTACCATCTTCCGTGTCGCTGCTATCCCCCGAGTCTAATGGTGGAGGTAGCCTATGGTGGTCCAACAAGGGCAGTGGTGGAGGTTCTTCCACTTCCCTCTGTATCTCCCTGGCTCTTTGCTGGGAATGCCTCTGTTGTTGCAAGCTGAGGATACTTGGTAAACTAGTCGATTTGTCGGAACCTAACCTACTGTAACCACTGTTCTCTGCTGCTCGAAGGTGTATCCTGGAGTTAAAGGATAATTTTTTAGTAATATGATAATATATGGTTTTACAAAATCAGTTTTACTCTATTCTGATTATTTATCTTAAATGTTCATGTGGTTAAAACAAATAGTAGAGTCTATTAGATCCGAAAGCCTTTTCTTCTCTTTATGAATGCATATGTATAATAGGATATAATTACTTATTTAAGACTAATATTTGACAAAATGTGATTAAAATTTTCTGTAACTGTCCCTCATCAAATCAAAACAAAAGCAGATGTGTTTAAAAACAATTTCAGTTTATATTTTTTTTGTAATTTATTACTAAATAATTAACAGTGCTGTAAAAAATTTCTTTCGTTTTAGAAAACGAAATAATTTTTAGTATCATTTTTTTCTCATACCGGGCATCATATTCATTTAATAGAAAAATAACTATAAAAACTTTACACTAGTTTGTACTATAAATAAAAATAACAAGGTAAATTTGTTCAATTAATTTAATCAGTTGAACTTAATTTTTTTATCTGAACAATGCTTATGAGAGAAACTAATATTTTTGATAAAGACAATTGTTCTTCTTTCAAGTATTAGGTTATACATGGGTAGGAAGTGTTTGCTTTGATAGTGATGGAAATTCTTAATCAAATACTAGTATATTTGACACATTGATACATAATTGAAATTAAATAAGATTAGAATTTGAAAGAATATTTTCCAAGCCCTGTGCAAAGGACTTATTGCTTTTTATGTGTAATACAAGAATTTTAAGTTATAAAATGAAAAATAATCAGGAAGTTAGAGAGAGAGAGAGAGAGTAAAAATTTTAACATTTTCTGATTCTTTTGCGAATTCTTTTGCGTAGATTAAAATCAAAAAAGAGATGGTAAAATCGTAAATTATTTCTGTGGGATGAAAGAGCACACATTTATTTAATTTCAATTCATCACATTGGATATTGTTAATTTACAATGTAATGTAATAAACAATATTTGCATTGTAAATTAACAATGTTCAATGTTTTCGCCTTTAATCACAAACAGATATTTAAATAAAGTTTCATTACATTTATTATTAAAAGTTCTGTTTTTCAATGAAAAAGGTTTTACATGAATAATAGTTTTTTATATAGTGATTACAATAAATGCAACAAAAAATATCAACAATATCACATGTCAAAAATTTAAGGTTTATTGTTTTATCAAACTATTTTTAATACCTACGTACTTTTACTTTTTCTAATATAGAAGGCCTAAACATAAACTTAAGTTTTAGAAATATTTCAGCTTTTCAAATAAAAAAATCATTGTTTTCTTAAAAATGAAAGAAACGTATTTATGAAATACTAAAACGGTATTATTATTTTTATTTGTTGCTGTCTTGTTTCAGTTTCCATTAAATTTTCAATAAACACCATTTTCACTATTATCACATGCTGTTGGTAATAGTGAATGGTTAAAAACACCATTCATTATTATCAAATGCTATTCATATGCTTTACATTAAACAGGCCCATTCGTTTTAATATTTAAGCTAGTAAACAAAGCTTTCACAATGCAATACTATTTAACAAATATATTTACCTGTGGTTGAGAGATGCAAGTGTGGAAGAACCCGTTGAAGTCAAGTGCAACTGACTGCTAAAGGCGCAGCCTAAGCGGCCTATGGGATCACGATGCATTCCAGGGCTCTGCAATAGATACATATAAATAAATAAATAATTAATAAAAAATCAAGTTGTATAATTAATTCATATAAAAAATTATTAATATTAATACTGATAAACTTATAAACAATATGTCAGAAATCCTATCCCTGTTTTTTGTTTACAAGTGGTGAATTAATGTTTATCATTTTAACTAAACTATATGCAAAACATTTTGTGGAGTTTGCACTGTATATAAATGTAATTCTCTAGATCATTAAGGCAACACTAAACGATTGTCAATAAATTTCTAAAAGTAAATTATGAGAGCATACACATTTTAAATTATAGAATGAGTGTTACATTGTTAACATATTAAAATCCAGTTTACGTAACAATAATAATAATTAAACTTTCAAAATTAACTTTAAAATAGTTTAAATTATAACTCATAAGAAAATCAATTATAACACAAAAAATTATTTAATGAAATTATTCTAACTATCTTATGTAATAAAATTATATCCAATTTTTAGCCTACATCACAATTATATCATATTCACTAAAATAGGTGTGTAAATAAATGAAATAATTTATTTTTATTATAAAAATATAAATATATTTATAAAAAAACAAACTTTAAATTACTTTTATTTATTTTAAGCTGAAGCATCAAGGAAAGTATAATTTGTTATTTTTAACCTGTATGTTTAACTCAAATAGATAGCAAATTGAAATTAAAAGAATAATATGTGCAGCTTTATCTATCGCATTATTTCTTGTGATTGTAACTTACTGTAGAAAAGTTACCTTAAACATTTACAAAAGCTAAGGTAAATTAACAGAAAATACGTAATATATATCAATTGCAAATGAATTGCCTTCACTTTTCCAGAAACTACACACGTCAATATCAGGATAAAAATTCATTAATAAAATTCTTAAGTTCATTTCTATATAAACTATCTCAGCATCTCAAAGATAATTATAAATACATTATCTTCGTGATTCTATAGATTCGAAAATTAGAAATGTGAACTAAAATATTTACATTTTAGTTCACATAAATTCTCATCATTATTTCATAGTAAATTATCTTCTACAGCTTGTAAATTACGAGTGCGAATATTAATATAAAAATCTAAAATAATTAATTCACTTCGAAAATTGTATAATACTTACAAGTTTTATCACTTATTAATACAACAAAATCATTATGTTTACCGATAATTAACTTTTTTTAATATAAATTTGTGATGGGGTAACATATCAATAACAATCTTGCATAATAAAATGGATATTGGCAATGAGCATATTATGTGATTAAATTCTTGTCTGTTAAAAATGTTTTCCAAAGTAATTTTCAGCCAACAGAGTGAAAAACTTGAAGTAAAAATTAAAATAAAATTACGAAATCTAATAACATTTGCTTATATCATTTGAGAATATGTAATTTACATACAAAGAAATCCAGCTTGAATAGATATATTGATTCCAAAAGTTAAATTATAAGAAATAAATTTAATCACTAATGAAATAAATTATATGGTTAAAAATGTGCAAATAGTAAATAACTAAAAATTTCTTTGCATTAATCAGAAATACCATTAGTTAAAAGCATTACCAGTTCCCTTTTGAAATTTATTTTACCGTTATCGGTTGCTTAGTTCTGTGCCGTTTCTTCTTTGGCTTCTTGTTTCCCTCACCAGACTCAATCACCCCTCCAGTTTCATAGGAAGTGTTGCTGGAGGGATTGACGACAAAGTGTTGGCCACCGCAGCTACACCCAAGAAGTCTGCAGCGGCGTCCATCCAAGAAAGGCGGTACAGAAAGATTTGAGGAAACGTGCAAAATCTGCAAGGTTGGGTGGAGAGTATTTGTTGGGTAGGCAGTGATAGAGAACCACATTTGGACAAAGGAAATTCAATTGCCGTTCAATGATATTTTTCCTTAAGCATTTGCATGTTGTTCCAATGACATCAAGTTGAATGCTCTTAAATATCACCTTGAAGATTGGGAATATTTCCGGAAATTTTATGAATTACTGCTGGTACATATGAGAACTTGAATTGTCATTTTTATTTGACATCAACATTATTTCACTTTAATTCCAAAGAAAAAAATAATTCTCTGATGCTTGATTACCATTTTGATGAATACGGAATATTATATTATGTTATCTAAAATAACATTATAACACAATTGTTTTGTTCCATACACTTTCAGCTTGATAGAATAATTTCTGGTTATTAAGTTTTCTTCAGATTCATCAAATGTCTGACAAAATAATTTCGGGCTGATATAATAAATTTAGACCATTGAATATCCTTCAGATTCATCAACTGTATGATAAAATAATTTCAGATCATTGAATTTTTCTTCAGATTCAGTAACTGTTCGAGAAAATAATTTCAGGTCATTGAATGTTCTTCAGATTAATCAAAAGACTGATAAAATAATTCTAGATCGTTGAATATTCTTCAGATTTATCAAATGTCTAATAAAATAATTTCAGGTTGATATAATAATTTTAGAACAATGAATTTTCTTCAGATTTATTAGCTGCCTAAAAAATAATTTCAGGCTAATAAGAAACAATTTCAGGCCATTGAGTTTAATTTAATACATACATCAACTGTCTTCGAGTGATAAAATATCAGTTTAAGTAATATGATGCATATCTCCTTTCACAGTTGATACATTATTCATTTTCTCATTCAAAAGAAAAGAGAATATTATAAATACGATATTTATTCTTTCGCGTGGATTTAATCAGCACTTTAACTATATGATCAAGAAAAAAAGCAGAAAGCTCAAGTGCAAAAAAAAAACAAAGAAAACACAGTATTTCTTTCTTGGTAGTCAATACCCTTCGCAATATCCAAACACAGGAGAAATTTACATAATTTTAATGCAAATGAACCAATAATTCTAAAAATAAATGCGATAGTTCCCTAAAAGTCACGTGATATACATAAAACAGCATAAATATGCTTATAGGGAATGTATACTGTCAGTAGCCGGAGACTTCCGCGTTGTTTGCGACGAGCAACGGAATTCATCGCTTCTCGACGACTAACAAGTGATGATATGATTCGAAATCACGAAAATTTGAAAAGGACACAAACACTGTAAATTGTGAAAAGGATCGCGTGTTCATTGAAAGAGTACACACAAAAGATCTTGTGCGCTCCCGACTGAAAAGCAAAGAGAATTAAAAATCAGTTTCGTAGGGTTGCACGAGTTCTTTTGGAGGAAAGAAAGTGAATTCATCATTTTGCACTTTATCGCCAAATATTAATTTTTTTACTTATAAAAATTTGACTCGGTAAATAAAATCGGTAATGTATAGGATTTAAAGTTTTTATTTAATTTTAGTAGTGTAAATATTATTAAAATAAAATAATTTCGTTTTTTAAGTTACCATTTTTATTCTAATGACTTTTTTACAATAATTTTTAAATCACAAATTATTGGCACATGTGTGTGTTTCTACTAAACTATAATAATCGCATTAAAATAAATGTGAAATTTATTTTTACTTATATTATTTTAACGACATTAAATGAATAACATCCTGGGGAAACATCAACATAAGCAATCATTTAAAACTTTCTAAAAAGTTAAAATTAGTTTAATAACCTATACTAATTTTAATTTACTACATAGATAATAAAACTTCTGATAATAAATTATTCTAAATTTCAAAAATACTCCATGTGAAATATTATTACATTTGCTAAAAAAAAAGTAATTTTATTTCATTTAAATTAATAAAAAATGGTTTCATGCAAAACTTTTATGAGATTTTCTATAAGATGATATTTCTAATAAATATTTTCTTTCATTTATAACTCGAAAAAGGAAACAAACTTTTTAATTTTAAAGTCACAAAGATTTAAATAATTTATTCATAGAGTAAATTTAAAAGCATTGAAAAATAAATTTGCAGAAGTTTTGGTGCAAAATAAATAATTAATCATTTTTATTCATTTAATTAAATTTTTAAAGCAAAATAAATAATTAATCATTTTTATTTATTTGATAACATTTTCAATACTTAGTATTTTTCAGTAAAAAAATGAAATGTTTAAGTAATAATTCAACTTAAAAGTAACTTTTACACGTTAATATCAGGAACTTAATTAATTAAATATATATATATATATAATTCGCGTAGCGGTATTTTTCTTTTTTTATTAATAAGAGCTATTCTTTCAAATACTTTTAGCGGATACTGTTGTATACCAAATAATGCCATATTCTTTGAATTATTTTCCTTTTTAAAATCTGTACTTTATAAGAAATAATTATAAATTAATTCACATCAGTCGTCATTGATAATTTCCACAAATTAAAAGTATCTTTTTTGCCAAAAAAAGCGATTACGCGCCAAGTGTCGTGAAAATGATTTGCGTGCTGGTTTAATATGGTGGCGGATATCCGTGCATCAGTGGGAAATACGGTCCGCGAGTTTTAAGGTCGTTAGCGTGACACGACATTGGCTATCTTCCGCTCTCGTTGTCCACTGTGAGAGTACCTACAAATTAAATACGTCAGGGTATATCTTGTCATTACCTCTCTCCTGACACCTTTTCTTCTTCGATTATAACTCTCCACACACACACACACAATCAGTTTTTAATGAATCAATTTCCCATAAAACCAGCGTTACCAAGAAAATAAACTGCTCATTACTTACTTCCGAAAATACAAGTAATTCGAAATTAATGGTTTATAATGAAAAAAATATTTTTTTTTTCATTTACAATTAAAAAACTCTCTTTCGTTTTCTTTAATAAAAAAAAATCTCTGCATTACGAGATCAGTTTTCTGTATATTTTAACGATTATTTCGTTTACTTTCGTCGTATTCCTGCAAAATTTTCTCACGGTTATAATCTAACTGAGATTACACAGTATTATAGTTCCTCATAAATTAAATAATTCCCATCACTAAACCTTAGTTCCTCTCATTAATCAATAATTCCTATCATTCAGTTATATATACTTCCTCATTAATCTATGAGGAAATATAGAGTAAAAAATTATCAGCTTTAAAAGCAAGATTATTTTCAATTTTCACTTTACTCCACTGGCAGCTAAATTGACAGAAGACTTCAGTTTATGGATTCGATTCTCCATTCACTCCAGCAAGACTACTCTTTTGCTCGATATGACACAGACATCATTTTTTTAATTGTATGTATCTCATATTCTACATGCGAGTTTCCTAGCGCTCTCATATTTTCACTTGAGAGTTATATTAAACTCTTGCGCAGAATGTGTCGAAAGTAATCAACTAGTGACAAGATAAACCATGAAAGTAAATCTAATTAAGTTTTACAATATTTATATTTTTAAAGAACTGAAATCTTTAATTTTCTTCAAAACACTTCGACATAAAAAACCGAAAGAAAAAGGTATATTTTATCTCTTTGAATTACCTTTAATATCCCCAAAGAAATTTATATCATACATCTGTTCTCTATTATACACATAGTTTAATAATGCAATTTATTGAAGGAATTCACATACTTTTAATTTGAATATATTGTTTATTATTTTGGAAACATTTAGCTTCAATTTTACTAATATGTAACAAATTGAAATTTGTGGCATAAATTTAATAAATGCCTGCAAATAAAATTTGAAAGCTCTATGACTATTTATATTATTTTTACAAAAAAAAACACATATCTAACAAATTCAATTCATTCCTCAGCAACTTAAAAACAATATTGATAGTTAAAAACTGAGATATTTCTTTATTTTATAAAAATCAACATTTTTTAAAATCAGTATTAACTGTTCATCAAATGAACAAAGAACATAAAATCAAATATTTTTGTTAATTTAATTTAAAGTTTTGCAAAATCTAAGATATTTTAAATTTTAGTTTTCGTTGCTAGTACATATAAATTCATAATGAATTTAAAAATAGTTTAACAGATATGTGTAAAAGCAACATCTAAAACGAGTTATTTATCTCTTGTATTTTATATATTACTTCATATTATTCATTTTTTCTGTATTTATATATATATAATATTATATAAGTATATTTATATGCAATACTAAATGAATAAATTACTCCTACAAACTAAACTTTAATAACTATCAAATCACAATTGATTATTGTACACAATTTTATACACTTTCAACAATAAAAGAGCACAATCATAAACTTGGTACGTTCACCATTTATGCCCGAGCCTTTTTTTTTTGTAACAATTTTAAGACAATATATGAAATTTATTTAGATTTGAAGACACTTTTCACAGCGTAAAACATTTGTAGACAAAAAATTTCTCCTTGCATTAAACATCAAGTTCATTCAAACGATAATGATATAAGCAAATGTTAGAACTGGTAAAAGCCAAGTATGGTATGAATTTTAAAAATTTTAATCAATCTAATAGATAATATACTAGTTTATAGTATCACATATACTTCAATAGCTTGCTAAACTTGCTATAAAAATTCAATATACGTTAATATGTTGATATTTCTTGACAACACGAAATAATTGACGGTATCTTTTCTTTAATAATAACTCAGAAAATCAACGATATACGAACGGTCATAATATCAAAAACTTTCAGTTTATAACTTTGTTGCTTCACTTTAAATTCAAAGATGAAACTCATTTAATATATATATAAACTATTTTTAACTGAAAATCTTTCTTAAAAATGTACTGAAGGCACAAAAAAAATCTACCATACTTTTTCCTTAAATGCAGATGCACCTATGTGCCAAATAATCTTAATATTAACAGAATATAACACTATCTTTGTATTCAACTAAAATTTTTAATAAACTGGTGAAGAGTATTAAATACATGCTGAAGAAATATCTTGGAAAATTACATTGTATATTGTTTTATTCAAAAATGCTCTGTATATTATTGTATTCTTAGTTGAGTGTTTGCTTCTTGAAATATTAATGTGTATTAATAAAAATGTTTCAATTCATTAAAACAAAAAAATATCAAAATCGAATAAACTATAAATCAACACTTTAAAATGTATAAAAATGCATTTAAATAATAAACATTTTCAATAATAATTCTTTTAAGGATTAAAATTCAATTTTATGTTATTTTTATTGGCATAACTACGAAAACTATTGCATAAGACATTTGAATATAAGAACTAATAAAAATCACATTTTGATTTTTGTAACTAAATTCCCAAACGCTAAAAAAAAATGTGAACTACATTTTTTTATTTTCCTTTAAAGCCACAAATTCTTTAAATGACTATCGAAGCCGGAAATTCGCCGTTCTTTCCTTAACAATTCAAAAATTCCCTTTAAAAGTGGCAAAAAGAATTTCCAAAAGCAAGCGATATATATTGAAATAAGTGTCACTAAAACGTTGGGAGTTGGTTCGTCTCGGTAAAGAAATCTTTTATTCAAAATAACTCTTTTTTTTTAACATATACATGCTTACTTTACATGCGGGAGGGTTTCCGTTTTAGAGACGAAATAATGATTTTTACTCCTCATCCTCCAGTAAAAGAAGTTTCTAAAAATAGACAAAAGGGAATTTATTATTTTTTTTTCTTTTCCCTACAATACCACTTTTCGTTTGAAAGCACGGAGCTATGATGCTTCTTAGAATATTCTTTTCCAGATTTGATTTTTTTCTTCCTTTTGCAAGCAGCCAAATGACAGTGAAGATATATGGCAAGAGTTCTCTTGAATTTGGAAAGAAGTAGCTACCATACACAGAGCTAAATTACAGGGATTGGATGACGTGGTTGGGAACGGTAAAGAATAATTTTTTCTAGATGTGTTTTAGATGAGTGGTAAGCTATATAATCGTTCCAGTTTTGACAGTTTGATTACATATGCTTTCTGCAATTATCATTTTCATCAAACAATTTTTTTTTCTTTTTTACATTTCATGCTGAAAATAAAGGACAAAAATATTTTTGGTCTAAATCCAAATTTCCTTAAAGACATAAATTTGAATGATAATAATAAATTAATTATATATATTCAGTAATCTTTTGAGAAAATATTGCAATTTTTTTTATTTTCGAGTAATTTTTATATAATTTATATGATAAAAACCGAAAAATGAAAAAAAATTTAAAAATTTTAATTTTGCCGTGAACAAGGCATTAGTCTTAACATTTAATAGAGATTGTTTACAAATATTGTGCAATTATTAATTTAGAATTCAATTCATTAATGAAATTTTTAAAAGCTTAAAGCTTAAATTGTCCTTGCCGAATTAAATTAACCCTAAAATAGATGTTTTGTCGTAGTCTTTTTCATCTTGCTTTTTCTGTTGTTCTATTGTCAACGTGTTCATGGCTTGAACCAATGTAAAACGATATCTCAAATCGATGCTTTGGTCCTTATATAAGAAATCATTTTATTAACAAAATAAGCTTCCACAATATTCTAAGATGGTGAACTTCGCCTTGTTTGATGCCACTCAAAGCATGTGATTTAAAGTCAGGCAGCATATTCGTCGACAAATCAGATTTAAAATGTCGTCACAATACCATGTCATAATTACATGTGACGTATATAGATAAACAACAATATTTAATAGTTAATTTATATTAATTAGTTAAATATTAGTTTAATAAAAGTTGAAAAAATAAGATATTAACTATATTTCATCAGAAATTTTCTATTCATAAAAGTATTTCATTTTTCATCGATTAAGTTCAATTAATTAATGAATTAGTTAAAATATAAAGTATATCTTTACTACCAATTATAAATTATAAGAGACAAATGCATAATTAGCAATTTAATGACTCCATATGTCTAACAAACTAATATTTTAAATACATTTATTTTATATTTCTATTTTAATTTCAAAATCACTTTGAGACATAGTTTATTATTAATATAGTTAAAACGCAAATTATATTGAAATTTCCCAATATATATAGTTAGGGTCATTATTCTTGGAACTGATTAACTTACACACAGTATAATATTTAATAGTGAATTTAAATATTTAACAACAGCTAACTGTTAAAAGATTAAGCTTGTCCCTGAAAGGCAGGTTGTATTTTACTACAAAAATATTTATTAAACACATTATTGTCTGCAGACATTGAGCTATAAACTAATTTAGTTAAGTAGAATTTTATTAAATGTAATGGATTTTTAATAAACTATAATAATAAGAAACTATAAAAGAAGACTGATACTTTTATCATTGGGATTGTAATATAGGCTCTGGGATTCTTCGAAATGTATGTAAATTTTAATTCTTTTACGCATTTTGTCTAAAAAAGTTCATTACATTACCTATATTATAAATAATATATTTTACGATTCTATTAAATTGTATTTACTATTATATATTTATATTAATATTCAGAAAGCTATTCTAAAAAAATTTGTGTAAATCGCAGAATTCGAAATGTGTCTTTTGTGCATTATTTGATATGAATACCTCTAAGTATTGAGTATGTTGCAAATACTGATATCAAAAATATATAACTGGTACTTTTAAAGAAAACTCCAAAAGGTCTTACATAAATCATTCGATATCATCACGTAGAATGTTGCATAATATTTGTCATTCCACGGATCACATTTTGCTTATAAGAATGATTAAACTGTTACTAGTAGCTTACAGTGAATTCAGAATCATTAAGAACATCTTCATCTGTTGCGAGAATCAAACTCACGAACTTTTGAACTAAAAAATCAAAACGATCACTATTCAAATCGTCCTGAATGTGAGCGATACAGATTTGTATATATGCATACCTATACACATAATTGCTTGGATATATACAGTGGGTGTATTATGTACTAGGTATATATATGCGTATGCATGCATGCATACATACACATTTATAATACATTGCAATAGTAATGTTATTCCGGAAAATACTTTAAAAAAACATTTTTCGGCAAATTACCATGATTATTATTATGGTCTACTATGTATATATGACCATAATAATAATCATGGTAATTTGCCGAAAGTATTACATTGATTGGTAATTTGCCGAAAGCATTTCGTTAAAGTATTACATTGTACATTTATAATGCGTTGCAAAAATATTGCTATTTCAGAAAAAAAATTAAAAAAGCATTTCGTTAAAGTATTTACCATAATTATTATTATGGTATACTATGTATATATACATAGGCTTGCGTGCATATATACATAGTACATTTAGAATGTGTTGCAATAATAATGATATTTCAGAAAATATATTAAAAAAGCATTTCAAGAAACAAATTACCAAAAATTTATTAGAAAACAGCAATAAATAAATTCAAAGATAGGTTAATGTTAAATATATTTATTCACACGAAATTTACTAAATATGCTTCACGCACACACGCACACACACACACACACACACACACACACACACATATATATATATATATATATATATATATATATATATATATATATATATATATATATATATATATATATATATATATATATATATATATATATATATATATATATATATAAGTGTATAATATTATAAATAAATACTATACCTTAAAAATATTCTAAGTAGGTCTTGAAAAATTCATTAAACTATCATAGATTGTTCATAGCATTTTTTTCCAGGTTCAGCATTTTAAAAAACAAATGAAAAACATACCACAAGTAGTTCGAAATCAATTTCAAAACAAAACCCAATGTCCACTATTCCCAATTTAATTAACAGTTTCCACATCCGCTTACCACTCGTTTCCACAAAAAGAAATAACAAAGGAGACACCGCCAGCGTTATACCATTGTCGAGGGAAGAAGAAGAAGAGCGTGTCACGCTCCATTTGGACCATTCTGTCGTTCTCGCAGCCTTGCTCTCAATTCGAATGCCAGCCCACTGTGCCATCCACCTTGACAAAAGCGACCCCTTATTCCCTTTTTTTCCCGTTTAGTCAGCAATCTTTCTCTCTCCTGGAAGCAGGCTCCTTTGTTATCTTCTCTTGCCCTTCACTGGAGGAGTTTGGCAAGACAGAAAATTGTGTTTTCCTGCTGAAAAAGCAGCGAAGGGGGTACTCCTCTAGAGGGTCTTCAGTCGGCTGGAAGAATTGAATTCGGAGAGTCATATCTGCTTTTCACAGTTGAGGACTTGTGAGTGCTGCAGGGTCTTAGCTAAAATTTTCTTCCTGGACGTTATTTCTTCTTGAAGAAGTTATTTTCAAGTTCATCAAAAACTATTCCAATGGTTTTCCAGGAATTTTTCTTGATATTCCTACTTAATCTGTGTAGCTATCAAGTAGGCAGAAACGCTATTTCCTTCTGCAATAAAATTTGCAATAAAGTTGCTTTTACGGCGATTCGAATATTCGCCAATAGGATTATTTGAAAGACAAATATCAATGTTTTACGTAACCCAATTAATGATGTTGAATAAGTAGTCAAGGATACATCAAATAATATTACTATTAATGATATTATTAAATTCTAATGATGTTATCATTCTTGCGTCATTGGTTAGACAATCAAAGTACATGGTACTACATTTTAAGATGTCCCAAAATTTCGATAATTTTGCTAAGCAAAATTTTAAACTAATTTCCAATTGAAAGTTTTTTATGAATCACGAAAATGTTAACCTTCTCAGTACATATTGCAACTTTGAATATTTTAAGAATAACCATTTTATTTTTATATTTACCATTCAAGATATAACATCAAATATATTTCTGATAAAATGAATATTCTGCAACAAAAATGCATGCATTAATATCTAATGACTAAAAAATTAAACAATGCTCTATAAGGAATAAATGGAAATATGGCTTGACTTTTGACACAGACGTTAGAGGGTTATTGAAGTAATGATAAATTGATTTCTTTGACTACCAGATTCCATTGATTTGAGATTGAATATTTTAATATATTTTTAAGTATAAAAGAGATATAGTAAAACATATTTCAACACATTTTTATCGCAATTAATATTAGTTTTTAAATAAGCATTTAAAATAATGTTTTTCATGACTCTTTAATTTAAATATTTCACTGTATGATGTCGACTTTAATCTATGTGTAATTTGAAAAGCTTCTGTAAAAAACAGTAGGTCTGTTTTCATAACCTAACCTGCCGCTTTCCCAACACAGTTTTTAGAACGTTCCCACCATTTTCTCCGCACTGTCTAATATTTCTAAATATATTCCAACAGCTGCAAGTATGTCATAGGAAAGAAAAACTCATATAATTTATTGATATCTTTAAATAAGTCTTTTAACCATTCAGTAGAGGAATAGATACGAGAGTCATCTATAGGTATCAAATGTATCCAGAAACCAGTGCCAAGAACACGATTTACGAATACTATACGTGATGATCTGGCGGATATATTTCTTTGCAAAGAAATCATTTAATTTAAATATGCGTGTGTTTGAGTTGTTATATAAAACATCTATTCCAAGAGCTTTTAATAAGTTCATTTATCGAAGATATTTAATGCTGCTTTACGTTTTTCTTGTGGAATAGTGAAATAAAATCAAATTCAGGAATAATATAAGAAAATATAAGTGAAACTTTCTAGAATATCATTTTAGTTTCAAATTTGCATCACAATATCATTGGAAGTGCCGGCCAACTTGTCTAGTGGTCAGCGTGCCTGACTACGGGATAGGAAGGTCCTGGGGTCGAATCCCGGTTCAGGCATGGATGTACTTTCTCTCTCTCTCTATCCTGTCTTTGCCCTTTCCTTGAGTGTGTGAATGAAGTATGAATGATGCCTACCCTATAAATGGGTCCTTATGGCATGTGTGAGGGTGCGATGGTGGCCCACCCCCTGTGGTGCACCCGGGGCAACGCCTCGGCGGCTAACAGGTCGCTGTTTCTGGCCGGTTCCTTTGATATCAGGGAGTAACAGATTAATATACTCTGTTGCAGTTGTAACTGTCTACAATCTGATATTTGAAAAAAAATATCATTGGAAGTTCAGAAAAGAGTGGAAGAACAGCAGCGCGTCTCTCATTTTATAAAGTCATGTATTATTAACTATTAAAATATCTTATAACATTCCATGATAGTTTTATTGAAATATATAAAAGACGTTGAAAACAC
>CM057811.1:18761881-18926881 GCA_030067965.1 Latrodectus elegans
ACATTTTCCTAGCCATTATATCTAAATATAATGGCTAGGAAAATATGTTTCAGTTATTGGGAACTTATAATTTACTAAAATTCTCAAAACAATTACATTCGATTTTATTTGCCAACAGCTGTTATTATAGCATTAAAATAGAAAATCAATACATATAATCAAGATAAAGCACTTTTTCTTAAAAATAAGTTTTCCTTATATTGTTTCGATCTTTTAAACTAGTTTAAAAAATTTTAAGTAAAATTTTTGCAATTAATTATAACACAAATTTTAAAAATTCATATTATTGATTCTTTCTTGCTACGTGCCTTGTATTATTAACTTAATAAGTTTTATTCTTTAAATCTCTTTCATAAGAGCTGATTAAATAATTGATGTGGAATAAATTTCTTCCCCCTTCAGATCAATGTCAAAATTGAGAGTGTATCCTCTGGTGGTACCATCTATCGGAGGAACTGAAGAGAAAAGTCGTACTTTCATTTTCGTGGTGCTCTTATTAAACGAAAGGCGCTTCCTATTGAGTTATTTGCATAGCCAAGGCATAGTGAGCTTGGCTTGTCCAAGTGTCATAAGTAACAACAACAAATAATTGATGTGATTCAAAATTGCTAATTTTATGCATCAAGAATTTTTTTATTATTTTCAAAATATTTAAGATATTCGTAAAAGATAGAAATTTTTCCGATATGCATTGCCATTTAATAAAATTTGGAATACTATATATAATTCTAGTTCATATACTAAAATAATCTAAATATAAAAAAGTTATATGTTATTCATATAGTAAAATAATTTATTTTGAATAGTTACATCTGTGATTAATAGTTTCTTTATAAACTTTGAAAATTATTATCATAATAAAATCCCACTTTCAGATTTTATAAGATTTGAAGAAACCCTTTTAAGATAAAACATACAATTTCCTTTGTTAAAAATCGCCGAAGTTTGTTTAAAAGCAACTTTTTCATGCTTTTTAAAATAACATCAATGCTGAAAATGTTACTTAAAAAAATTGCTCTGGTTTGATTAATTTATTGTAAAACACGTTCTATGAAAAATTTGCGATTAAATAATAACAGTAGAAGATTATTTCTGAAAATTAACCTTTACGACATTGATTTATATATGCGCTTGTTGAATTGTTTTTAAAGAATTTATTTCAATAAAATTTATTTTCAAAAAATCAGAGAATTATTCTGAGAATCAATATATATATATATATAACCAAATTTAATTTCATTTAAATTAAATATTTTACCAATAAATATATAAAAACAAATAGATTAAGTTCTGAAATGGATTCTATGAAAAACAAAAAGCGTGCAAATACGGATCATATAATAGAAATTTTTAAAATATCCCGCAATTTGTTTTATTCTGTTTCCTTACAAGTTTTACCACTATTTCTAAATTTAAATATAAATATGTAAAAATAATTTGAAAGATTCAACATAATATATCGATACAAAATTTCATTTTAATTTTCTTACTCAAGATAATTTATTATTCGACCTATTACTCAAGTTAAAAATTATTTTATAGAAAATAATGAAACTTTTCAAATGTTATTAAATATAGGAATAAATTCAGAAATTCAGACAGGCGTATATTTGCATTGCTTTTTTTTCTCTTCCCATTAAGTAAAATTAATTACATGTTAACTCTCCTCAAGAAGAAAATATAATTCTTAAAAATATAAACAATTATGTTTGTTAAAATTTTCATTCCCTTTATTTATATTCAAATTATATGCTGAATTTGTACTTTTAGTAGGTTTAATATATATCAAATCAAGATAAAATTTACATTTAAACATAATAAAATAATTTCATAATTTAATTTGAAAAAAATTTATATCAATTTTAATTAAAAATAAAAGTAATGAGTCTAAACATTTTCCGTTTAGCCCTTATGACAACAGTATATATTTCCTTATTTTTGGTACATCCAATTGTTTTATGGTATTTACAAATAAATGTGAAACAAAATTAAAAGCTGCGCTAATTTTAAAATTAAAAATTTTGAACTGGCTTATATTTCTACTAGCCAATTCAATATTTTTTATTTTATTTTATAATGTGTTAATTTTTAATTAATAAGTACTCTATAATTACTATTTAATTTATTCCTTATATGTTTATGTATTTATTTTTTTCCTTTTATAAATTTTGTAAATTAACACAAGTCAAAAAACGCTTCATTTTTCTTGATTTGAACAGACAACATATGATGCTGTAATTTCTCAACAAATATAAAGATTATTGATTTGAAATTTAAAGATCATACTAATTAGTTATGTTAAATGCCTTAAACATCAAATTATTCATAATTTTGGAACACAGACATGTTTCCGGAAAATTTAAATAAATTTAACTTCACGACTAAATTGGCTTTCTTAGCTTCAAACTATGAATGGCAGAATATAAAAGACAAGGAATAAACCACTGGTACTGTAGTTATGTAGTTCTTAGTGTATGAGGTCCTGAATTTGAGTCAAGCTTCCATTTACTAACAAGAATGCGTGGTTGGAGGTTTTCTGATTTCTCTTCTTTTGCAACTCTTGAAAATATTCTTCCAAAAAGTATTTCGTAATGGTTGTTTGATAGAATTTTACAACAAATTTTTGAGATAACTTAATGTGATATCATGCAAAAGATTTGTTATTTAAAAAGATTAATTACAAGATATTGAAAATCTAATCCAAGTTTAATGGATTTTATTAGCGGAATAAACAATAATTTTTTTCTATTTTAGATGTAACAGATCTGAATTCATTCTATTTCGGTCGATTTAGTCTTACATGTAAAAATTAATCACTTATGACCAACCACATATCAACTCAATTTAAATGTAATTTAGTTTAATATTTTATTTTTTTATTATTAGTATAATTATATTATTATATATATATATTTATATGAAATATAAATCCAAACATTTCTTGAATCCGAATTTATTTAAAAGCGATTCTTTAATCTACCTATCCATCTGTTTAAAAACAATATCAGAACATTAAATATAATAGAATTTAAAAGCTTCTGCTTCTTACTAATCCCTTTGATCTGAAATCAGATCAGATCTATGAGGTCGTCCGCTGTTAATTTCAATGTGGCCAAACCGGGCTTCTTTAGGAAAACCTCACGAAGCAGTCTAAAAGATGCCATTTTATTGTATTTTAAAGCGACATGGAATGGTATCCATTGAAGAAGTAGGCTAGAAGATAAGTAAAGGATCCCGAGCTTCTCAATAATTCCGAACCCTTTCTGTTCTATTATCAGTCTCCAATTTTTTAGATATTGGAAGGAGATTTGGCGGTCCGAAAGTATGCAGATTTCGCTCGATAAATGTCGCCTAGAAAGGAAGTTCAGGAGCCATGTCAATGGTGATCAGTCTAGAGGCAAAAACTGAGCAATTATCAGAAATCTAGCGTTTTCAAAAGAAATATATCCCTGCCTAATCTGACAACAGCCCCACTCCCAGTGCATTAAATGCTATTTTATATTTATTATTTCATTATTTAAATGTTATTTTAAATATAAAAATTATAGTAAGAATATGCTTCGTTAAAATACAGCATATAATTAGAAAAACAATACAAATTACTAACAAAAACGTTTTGCTTTATTTTAACTACATATAACTACTAAAATACAAGACAATTAAAGTTAATGGCATGTAACTTCATTTTATTTGTGTTTATTTTACATACTTCCTTTTGGATATTTAAATATTTGAATTGTAAATAGTAAAAAGGTTTGATATAAAACAAACTATTCTTAAAAACAAATAAAATTCGAAATAGAAAAACTTTAAACTAAAATGAAATGAAAAAAAGAAATAAAACCAAAGAACTGAAGACACAATATATGAAATAAAGAAATGTTTTTAAAAACATTAAATAAAAAGAAGTTTAAAACAGAAAAATTAATAAATAATAATAATCACCAGAGTTAGTACGGAAAAGAGTTGTTTTCAAAAATCGCTTTCCATTGCAAATAACGACGTTTTGTTAGTTCTTAGTTTAGTCCCTCAGCAACAACAGACTGTAAAAACATAAAGGAAAGCAGTTCTAGAAAAAAAGCTTTTCTAGACAAAACAACTAATATAATATATCCTAGACACATCAAAGGAAGGAAAACTAATTTGAATGTCTTTATTTACCCTATTAACATTTTGGACAGATTGCCAAATAACTAGAGAATGGAAAGTGACGGTTATGAAAATGCTTTTAATTAAAGAGGTTAAAATCATAAAAATTAAATGATGGAAGTGTGATGCTGTAACTTAAATTAATGGCTCTATAAATCCATAAATGGGCATAAAAACAGATCATAAAATATTTATTTTTCCATCGTACAACATAATTTATTCAAATTTATTCATATGATATTTTCTTGAAATTTAAACATTAATGCAGTTGCCCAAGACGTTGGTCGAATTGAAATATAACAATGAACTGAGTTCAACAAAATGTGAAAAACAGTTCGTCATGAAAGGTATAAAAGACTAAATTTATAATGAATTACACATTAGCTGCTAAGTATATTAAAAATTTCATGAATCATCATGTAGTTTATTTAAAAATATTAAAATATCATGACATGAAAATTCATCAAATTATGGGCCCAAAGTTAGCCATTTTTATTACATTTTTATAAAATAAAAATTTTATTCTTTTATCTGACAAATTTTCATTAAAAATTGAATTGAGAATGCCTATACATGAGGAATAAAGTGTACAACAAAAGTTGCATCTCTGATAAAAACAAGAGCTATGTTTCATTTTAAAATTCTGATAACAGATCTGTAATTAGTTTGGATCATGATAAACATTGACTTAAACTCCTAATAACATTGCTTATACCGCTATATAATCAGATGAAGCTATGTAACATTCCACACCAGAACTCTTATCATTTCAAGAAAAGAAAGATGGGGTTTTTCCTTTCCTCTTTTAAAATAATAATATATAATATTAATCGCAGGAAGTAGAGGGAAAATATTTACATCAAATCACTGCTTATTCCAACATTTCTACAATATATTGTTAATAATAAAAAGTAATGATAATTATTATTTTTATGAAATTCTATCACGTGTTTACGCTTTTCACAATATGCCGCCAATGCAAAATGCATTGGAAAGCAAAAAAAAAAAAATCTACGATATAATAGCTTTGTAGCAGAATATAATTACGGTGAGTCATTAGTTTAATACGATAAGTCATTTTTAAAATATTTAAATAATTACAGTAATGTTTTTAAATGTTTAACCAAAAATCTGTTATCATGAATAATGATAAAATTTTAATAAAATGTCTAACGATCATATTAAAAGGAAAGATATTTTATAACATGATTACGAATTGCGTATTAAAAAAATTAAAGTAGTCCTTTTTTATATTTATTAATGATTAAATGTAAAATAATTTGTGTTGTTTTTTTATTTCATTTTTATTTAATATATAATGATAATAAAAAGAAATAAATTAATGTGTATTTTTCCAAATATTATTTCATCGTAACGATTCAGAAACTAAAATATTCACAATCTTTTACTTAAATCTTACGAAAAATGCCTTAAAATGAAAACAAATGTTACAGTATTGAGCTTGCTAAAATTATTTTAAAATACTAAAGAAATAATTATTTTTCATGTTATCAAAGCTAATAATAGAATAATTTTAAGAAATTTTTTTGAAAAAATAATTTACTAAAATAGGATTTTACATAGACTACTAAGGAAAATAAAGTTAAATTACATCATCGATTATTTCGATTTAATATTGAACCGAATTTAATTTTGGTTTTGTTTAATAAAATTAATTCAATTCTGTCATTTTTTTTTCATTACTCTTTTTGCAATAATTTCTTCAATTGCTTAGATAATATCGTTTGCATTTTAAGTAACAAATCTCGTTTTGTAATCTATTAAAGAAATCAATAAAGGGTTGTTTATTGAAGGCTCTTCTTTCAACGCGATGAGTATACAGATTAAAATAACTGTAACCGAAATAATACGAAAAGTGAAGCAGAGCATCAGTATTGAACTCTTCAGATAGATACAAATGAATACAGTGAGAGGAAAAGTTGATCGATTTATGGGGGAGGTGGATGACACGGAGAGGATATCGTCACTCCTCACGTCGATACTCCTCCTGCTCCTCTATTTACGAGAAGGGTCGTTCCACCGCATCCTCCGTCCGGCATCCCGTTATCGGGCCGATATTGGCCCATTCGCTGATTGATCACGAACAGAAGGAGGTGAATCACACTCTCGCATCTACCCTTCCGCGCATTCACGAATGGAAGCCGCTGTCCGGGATGCTCACGTATCGATAAATCGATATTTTACATTGTTCTTTTTTATCGATAGACAGAGATGTGTGGTATTGAATCTCTGTGTCAAAGTTCAATTATATTTAAACTGTCGTTATCATTCTTACAGACAAAATTTTTTTTTTATTATTTTCATATATAAAAACGCTTATGATGATACTTTTATCCTCTCAGGTTATATTCAATTATCTTGTTTTAATCAATTGGCAAACATTTCCATGATTTAAAATTGTTATTGAAAAAATGAAATCTTTTTGTGCAATATCGAAATTTAACTGACACATTTTCATACATTTATTGGAAAGTATTATTTAAAAAATCAGAACGCACACATAGTTTAAAGGTGTTTTTAACCAATAATTTAAGAACATAAATAAGAAAAGTATTATTTTTAATCATTTTGATTGTAATCAATCGGTTGTATTGAACAAAAAGCAAGCATTTCCATGATTACAAAGTGGCTACGAAATTTTTTCCCATAACGAAGTTTTGTAAATTTCACTACCGCTTTTTCAGGAAGTTTTTACAAGTGGCATAGTTTATAAAAAAAAACTAAAATACAGCTTAAAAGTACTTGTAATCAATATAATAAGGACATGTATAAAAAAATAACTATAAAAAAATTAGATTCAAGTGATTATGACTCTTTTTAAGTTATATATATATATATATATATATATATATATATATATATATATATATATATATATATATATATATATATTTGAATCTTATTTCTTCTTCTAACTAAAGATAAGCCAACAATAAATACTGCCATAGATTTCTATTAAAAATTATAATTACTGAGTACAAATATAGTACAAAATACCATCGAATATGTTTTACATCTGCAAAATATTGACTTGTTAATTTGCATATTAATTTCACACAATAATTTGCAAATATAAGACCATGGAAAATTGCTGAGGAAATACTGTTTATGTGTACTATGACACAAGGTATGACTATTGACATTCTTTCTATGTTTGTATTCGCAATGGTTTGGAATTGAAACGTTAATCACTTCCAGCTGAGGGGGAAGGGGGGGGGGGAATTGCACATTGAAATAATGCATATAAAATTTAGGAATAATTTCTATAACGAACTAGAAACAAATATGAAAGAAAACTTAATTCTATATTTCGCATTGTTATTTCATACAATTTGCAATTAACTGTGGCTCAATTTTAGAAAATATTCAAACTCAATACAAGCCAAAAATCTCAGTTGATGTTAAATTGCTTCTAAACGCATTTTAAAAATAAATTCGAGAGTTTTCTGAAGATCGTTTTCTAAGAGAATCAGTAATAACCCATAGCGTAGTTCTATATTATAATGTAAATATAAAAAAAACAATTACAATACTGTGAAGCATTTTTTTTTATTTTTTGGTGGATAATTTATAAATTCATAATAATTTATATTTCTGATGTGATATGAAATCCCAAAATACCAGTATGTATTAATAATACATATTTGCAACAATGTGAATTAAAACAGAATTTGTAAGTCATAAAAAATACACACAAGTCGTTTTACTTTTTCCCTAGTAGTTACCTCAACTGTTTACATAGCACGGGTTTAAAGAGAAAAAAGTTTAAAACTGAATAATATAACCCTTTATTTATTAATTTCTCTACATTTCCAATTATATTATATGCTGATCTTTTAGGGGGTTAAATAATTTTTATTAAATCCTTTTTTTAAAATAAATTTCTAAAATAAATATCGTGCATTTTTTATCATTTCTTTCTAGAATAAATTAATTATTATAAATATTAATTAATACTTGTAATAATAGAATATTAAAATTGATATTTTACAAAAATAAATAAATAAATCCTAAGCTTTAGATGCATAATTATTTTCAGAAAATTCTAAAATAATCTACCTGAATATTCGCTGTTAAAAATCCGATTTTTATACAAATATTTAAATAGCAAATAAATGATTGAAATTCAAAATAAAAATAATTATTCCTTTATCTATGCCATAATTACAGCATGAATGTAAGCACAAGAAATACAAAGAAGTAAATTAAAGGATTTTCCATTCCGCCGAAATTAATAAGATAATAACCGTTAATTGCAATAGAAATTGTAGACTTTAATCAGACACTGAAACATATCACAAAAGGAAGACACTAATTATTTTGCTTGGAGTATTTGATTTAATAACTCTTCCAGCGGTATCCTCTATACCCCATAAACATTTTTATCGCTTCACCAAACTTTGCATTGAAGATTTTCAACGAGACAGATAAATACACCGCCTGAGGGACGTCGTAAATCATGAGGGGCCCCCATCTCTCGCAAGATTTACAAGAAATGTGATAGCCCATCCTGTGGGGGCAGAGACACGAAAACTATGTCGTAAAGTGGGGTATCTGATCGCAGATTGGAGGAAGATGGAGTATACGAGAGCTGCAAAGTCCGTATCGATCCGGGAAAGATGACGTCAAAGTGCGCAACAGCTGATCCCCCGGGCAGACGTCATACCCGGCTGGAAGCCCTCATGCAATCCAGCCAACTCGATCCCACGAGGAAGTCGGGACGCATCTCTGCTCCGGTGTGATACGTCACAAACGAAATCCTATTTTTTTTTTTTTTTAATTTGTCTTAGCACCTATTTTGTGTATCAGGACGTATCCATGCTCAGATGAGATACGTTACTAGCGAAATCCTAGCTTTTTCCAATTTATATTAGCACCAATTTTGTGTATTGAAAACGCATAAGTAATCGTCAAAACAATTCAAAAGCTATTTTATTGTATACAGTTTTGTATGCTCATATTGTAAGCAGGTTACATCATTGCATCTTTAAATTTAAATTATTTTATGGAAAATTAATGGTTTATATATATATATATATATATATATATATATATATATATATATATATATATATATATATATATATATATATATATATATATATATATATATATATATATATATATATATATATATATAAATTTTTCCATTAATTTTCTTTTCTTATCATCAACATGAAGTAAAATTCAATATTATTACTATTCATAATAAAACTTAAAGACGCTTTATAATTAGTTGTTTTTAATTTTATATTGTAGCTAAAAATATTGCCTTTGCTGATTGGTGAACTTTACTCTTTTATTAATTTACCATTCATAGCAAGTAAAATAATATAAACTTACTTTTTTTAATTAAAAATATGATTGCGTTTCCTTTGAATTTGTATAATTATTTTTATCAAACATATCTTTAATATATATCCCTACCTTTTTTAACAAACTAAAATACTTCATAATATAATCTCATTTCTTTGATTAATTAAAATAATAATTAAAAATGAATTCATCACAAAATCAAGATTGTAAGCTTGATATTCTCATATGAGAATTTCAAAAATTAGTAGTTAAGATTTGAAATTAATTACTAAAATATTTAAATATCACTCCTCTCTATTTATACAAACAAATAAATATATTCTTTATACAAACAAATAAATCGAAAATCTATTAGGTTTACATACTCATTAGCTTTACTAATATTTAAACTCGCTAATGTGTGTAAAAATATATAAAATAGATACTTAAAACAACTGTCCGTAATGTCAGTTTATACTTTAAAATAATAACTAAGTTAATAGTTAGATATTAATTAAAAGACATTATGTGCAAAATAAGTTTAGATTTTCAGATTAACACCAAAATATATTTAATTCATTACTTTATATTCAAATGAATAAATCAATAATCTATTAATATCCACACACTTATAAGCTTAATTACTTAAGCCATTTTTGGCATAAATATTTAAGCTATACAGCTGGCCAAAACAATCGTTCGTAAAATCAGTGCTATTTTTCATAACATATAAATAATAAATTAGCAGTTTTTGATTTGAAGGTTACAAATTAAATATATTAACAAAACTCAAAATTTTTTATTTAATTTTTCGTCTTTTTCAACATTTATGGTTCTTAAAGGAATGTTCATTGAGAACAAGCTGCGTTTACGTTCAGAGAGTGAAAAAATCCAAAGAAAAAAACGTCACTGTGTTTGTGCCAACGAATGTTGTGCATGTAGATGTGAATGCAGCTTCTAATATCCTTAAAACTCTGAAACTTATGACTCCTTTCGCATCACAACCAAAACGTGAAACAGATGCAAATATATATTACAAATTCAAGTTTAAAAAGCTATACACTTGCTGTATAAATTATGCGGCATGTACAATAAATGGATATCATACCACTAACTTTTCTCATTATTTTATGATAAAACTAACTTCTTTGCTTCACCAGACTAAAAGCAGTATAATTAAGGTCAAAACTGAACACAAAAGAAATGTAACATACGTTATGTCTGAGTGTTTATAATAACAAATGGTGCAATAAAGATTATCTGGAAGAAATCTAGATAATTATTTAAAAATGTTTCTTAAACAACAGAAAGAAAAGCAGCAAGACCTGCATAGCTGCACTTAGTCTGAAGAAACTTCTCTTTCCATGCCATTTCTGATGATTGAGATCAGCAATGGACTGGCCATTATTGCATAAACAGATGACCTCCTCAATTTGTTGGCTTGATAATATCTAAACTGTGCAGAATCACTTGATGTTTTAACTCAGTCTTTCTAACCTTATTTTGAATTAGACAGAAAACAGCACCATAATCTGTGATATATTCCATGAGATTAAGAGTGATGATAAGAAACCGACATTTTATTTCTGAAGTTACAAGATCATGGAATAAATATTATGACAATATCTTTGCAGGTTTCAAACTATATAATCAGCAATGTAACAATTATGTATGGCGAATTAATCATATATACATTTAAAATAACTAAAATAGTGAATTCTTTAATATTTAAAAAGTACTTTTCATAATAAAAAAATATTCTAATGAACAAATTTAAAATTTTATAACATTTATATATATATATATATATGTATATATATATATATATATATATATATATATATATATATATATATATATATATATATATATATATATATTACAATTTTCAGAAATAAAATTATCTCCATTGTTTACAGCTTCAATATAAATTCATTTACACAATAATTATTTTTATATAAAAAATATAATTTTTCAAATTTATTATAAAAAATTAAGTCTTTAGTTTATAAAATCATAGATTTTACACGTTTCTAATTATTATAAATTATACACATTTTAAAAATTTTGAAAATTTTATAAATGTTCGTTTAGTAGTCATTTAAGAGTATTCTTAAATGACTACTAAACGATCATTTATAATTCATTTAAGAGTATTATTTTCAACTCTTATTTCATTTGGAATTAAATTTTTATAAGGTAACAAGAAATTTCAAATAACAAAAAGAAATCTTAAGCACGTCATTTATAAATAATCCCAAGTTTATTAAATTTGATGTAAACGGTTTCTTTAGGAAATGGGAAACGGAACAGGAAACGTGTGTCGTTTATTTCCGGAGTTCAAGCGGAATAGAATATTTTCAGTAAGATATAAAAATATATAAACATGCTGTTGTAGTTAAAATATAAATCGCTAAATTTTAAAAGGATTTATAACGTTAATGTTATCTTAAATGTCAGTTTGAAACAAAGTATAATTAAAATATAGAATTAATAAATTTTCGTAAATAAATTGAAAAAAATAACATATTGTATAAAAATATATTCATACGTATAATAATAGTAATACGTGTAACGACATAAGATATAATGTGATTAAAATAGGAAATTATTAAATTAAAATAAATAATTATTTTATGAGTATCATATGAGAAAAAAAAAGTCGGTACACACACAAATCTTTAAAACTAATTCATATCAAAACCTGGAATATACTTTCATTGAAAAAAATACAATTTGTTTTTATCATTTCTGAAAATTAATTGGTATTTTAAGAAATTATAAGAAAATTTATGTTTAAATTCAGCAAATTACATTTTATAGAACATAAAATTTCTTACTGCAAAATTATCATCGAGAAAGTGGAATTATTTTAATAAAATCAAGGGAATTCTATTAAGTCTTTCAAAACTTATTGTTACAAAATGAAGTTGTCGACGTAAATCATAATCTATGATTTACGATCTATGCGTCATGGGGAAATAATTTACGATCATAAAGCCTAAGCGCAAAGTGCGTTCAAGGACACTGCAGTTTGAAAAATGATAGTAGCTGTCCATAGACAGATAATAACAAACCACCAAAGTCAATGACACTCGGTATTAAAACTCTACTTTTATGTAAAATCCGGATGGTAATAATCTCTCATCCGCCATGGAAAAAAAACCTGCCAACAGCAGAAAAGGGTCAATTTCAGCAAACAATTCAGTGTTGTAGGAAGATTTATTCTGTCTATCACTTTCTCTACGTCTGGAATAGATTATGGAAAACCCTAACTGCATCAACGCATCTTTAATAATTCAGTCGGTGGAAGTTCCACGCACCGGTGAACTTCTGGGTAAGTAGGCCTTACTTCCAAGTTCAGCGTTTGAACATGTTGGCCCAGTAGGGATCGTGCCAAGGGTAAAGTGCGTCAACAGCTAGAAATGAAATTAAAGCTAGTGCTGCCAATCGTTAAATAATTTAATCCAGCTATTTTTTTAAGAATGAAGTGGAATTAGTTCCAGAGTTTTTAATTTATCACAAGGTTGAAAGCAATTGGATCTGCAAAGTTACGCAAATTCCGAATCAGAATGATAATATCTTATTTAATGCAGTAAAAAAATATGCTTGCAAATGAAACAGATAAACATTCATGACTTTGGCATGTAAAATATACTTGCAATCTCCTTTGTTCTATATTTTTCATCAACACTTGCAAACAAAAATGTAAAACAAGATTTATTTAACTAGTCAAATTGAGAAATGCAAGTTATCTCATAACTTGAAAGTTATTTTTAAAAGATACAAATTAATACATCTTCATTTTTTTATCTACTTGCAATGAATACACATTATTTAAATTCTAAATTAAGTAGACAGAGATAAGATTAATGTGTGTATTTTCAGTGGAAAAATTTTGTAATTTCATTTAGCAACTCCCCTAATATCTTTAAAGTAATGTGATATGGAAATTTGAAAGATAACATTTATATTTTAAAATTCAAAAATATCGTATCTAACTTTTTTACATGCGTTAAAAATTACATATTTCAACGACGACGCTTAAAAATGAAAAAATTGACGATTAAGTCGTGAGATTATGAACTCGCTAATGGATAATAAAGCTGAATTAGCTATATATTGTTTAACTAAGTTTACAAAATAAATTTTAAAAATATTACAATTTTGGAATTTGCACTTCTTTTAAACGTATTTATTATGTTCTTTCAATTTTTCATGCTTCATAATATGTGCATTTATTAATAATAACTAGAATAAATTGGAAATATTGTATAATTTTTTAAGAATTAGTTTTTTTAAGAATTTTTTTTCAAATAATATTTAATTTTTACTATTCTTAGTAAAAATTAAGTATTATTTGAAAAACAATATTACTTATTTAATTTTTACTATTCTTAGTAAAAATTAAGTATTATTTGAAAAAAAATATTACTTATTTAATTTTTACTATTCTTAGTAAAAATTAAGTATTATTTGAGTTTACGATTATCGATTTTTTACTTTGTACCCAGCTTTTTAATCACACCAAACCAACCATTTTAGAGATATCCCTACAAGAAACAAAATATATTTCAAGTTTTTGGCAACAATTTTGCTATTTAGGAGATTATTAGAGTGTATATATATATATAATTTGTTTATTTTATTATATATATCGGTTGAAACATTTACCACAAATATTTAAATGTTTGAAAAATGCTTGCTTGTTCGATAATTAATTCCATGTCTCAATGTTTGTACAAAATGGTCAAAATAAAATATCTTTCGTGTCTTTCCAATCAATTTAATGTAAATTTAAAGTACATATTAGTACGAATACTTAGTAATTCCATCGCCCATAGAAGATGATGAAAATATTGACCATAACTGTCGTTACTTAACTCAGCACGATTTAACACGTTTTTGGAAATTTTTTTTGGAAAAAGTCATCTAATTCAAAATATCCCATGGGAACACTTTTAATTTAGATAATCTGTGTATATTATAAAATAATTGTTTTATTTTTTGAGTATTTATACATTAATATGATTACTTGAACGTATATTTCTTTTCTTGTAAGTAGAAATATTTTTAAATAAATTATCATTTGTAAAATCAAACTACTTTAAAAGTTCAGCTTTTACACTTTATGGATAATCTTTTATTTAGATTTAAAATATATGAAAATGCTTTATATAATTTTTAGTAAGTGACTTTTTATAAAGGCAAAGACATGTTGATAAACACTACTCATTCTTTCCATTTCTCTTTTCCTTTCTATAAACGAGAATATTTTTATCCATTAATTCCATAAATTTACATATAAAGCATAATAAAATATTAAAGAGCATGTATATATATATATATATATATATATATATATATATATATATATATATATATATATATATATATATATATATATATATAATCAAATAAATCAGTATACCTATCATGCTAGCAATATTTCTTAAAATCTTTGAAGATGTATGATTTGATTATTCGTTAACTATTCCATAATCCTCTAATATTTGAGAGCTGATAAATATTAATGCATATTTTACAGGAGTTCAAAAAGTGCCTTAGAGACAAGATTAGTTGGTATTACTCAGAAAGTTTTCACACGCCCACGCAGTAATCTCAGAGGGTAATCCTAGATTACCCTTTGTAAAGGTATACATTTCTGTTATATCTTTCGGGATTTTTTAATAAGTAAATTATTTATTTTTATTTTCCGCATTTATTTGTGTTTAACGAATCAAGTTTTAACAGGATTATCACTTTGAAGCAGTTATTAAAAATATATTTCTTCTAGATTGAGTTTTCAGACAGTAATGTCATCATAAATAAACTTCTGTGGAGAAATATAAGAACACACTATGACAGATTGCCTTTCTTTCCCTCTGCTAGAAAAATTCAATTATTGTCAAATTCTATTAGATGGATAGAATTACTCTTTTTTACAACTCCCGTTCATTTAATGATATGATGCGCATAAGGCCTGTATAGTGAGTTGAGTGTTTAAAATTAATCAAGCAGGTTAAATAAATTAAAATACATTGTACTTATTAATAAATATTAAAAAAACGAAGATAAGAAACTGTTGAATAAATATGTCATATCAAATCGACGAACAGTAATCATGTGTTAAATTGAGTAACACTAGTGATGCCATTTTATAAAATAAAATTATAAAAAATTCAAATACCAAAATGCTAAATTTAAAGAAACAATAACATGGAATTACCAAAAAAGGAGTGTAAAGGTTTCTCTATCTTTAACCGTTTCCTTATTTAAATATGATAAAATCATTAAATAATAATATCTCAAGAAAAATAAAGAATATTTAAGAAAAACCTTTCAAGACTAAAAACAAATAAAATTATTATTTTTTTAACTATCATGAATTTGGCAGAAGCTTAAAAATACTACAAGATAAACAAGAAATTTCTTATCGTTTTTATTGACCCAAAAGACTGACAGAAAAAAATAGCATATTGTTAGTCCTCGAAGAAATCACCACCGGCACCCAGCACCATATGCTAACGTGTCCGCAAGTTGTGCAATTAACTTATGGCAAAACTTGGGGGTTTTGGACACAAGAAGTCCTTGAATGCTTGGCGCAAGTCTACTTCATTGACGAGGAATTTTCCACAAAGATGATTACCCAGGGAATAGAGAAGATATGATAATCTGGTGGTGCTAAGCCAAATGAACAAGAATTATAGTACCAAGTCTCTCAATTAATTCGCTGTACGGTATTTCTGGTCACCCGCGTGGCATGCGGTCACGCGTTATCAACAAGAACAGAACACTCTTGCGATTTCTGTTCTGGCTGCTAGCTTCTTCTGTTGCAAAGCCTATTGTGGCCGTTACAAAAGTTGCAAGTATTGGTCCGCAGTGATCATTTGGACTATTGTTAACAACTCACAGTGAACCACTATACGATTAGTCCATTAGACACCAACTTCATCTCAATAAGACAAATCTCCCGACTTGAATATGTGAAACCAATGTCTTTCCGTACGTTCATTCACAGCACTATCCCCAAATCCTTGATATATTCGACGACTTGATGCAACAGCTTTTAAATCCATTTTGAAGCCATAAAGCAAGCAACTCCGAATGAGCTTTATGGACGTGTCCATTTCTTTTCTCTACTGTACTAGTTACAAATGATAAATGTGGACATGCTTTTATAACGATTGACATTCCTCCTCTCGGCTGACCAGTGTCTATACACTAATTTTCATACTTATTCACACATCATTTAATGGCAACACGCAAACGACAAGGGTTTTCAGATAAAGAAGCAATAATTTCAATTGGATATAAAAAAGGATTTCTTTCATTAGCTAAGTTTGTAGACAGAAATATCTCATCAATCAAGTTACAGATTCTGTCTAATATGCTTAAATGTCCAAATATAAAATATTTCTACAAATTGATTCATATAAGCAAGAACTTCAGTTTGAAATTTAATGAATATAAACCAAAAATTATTTATTTATTTATTTTTTTTTAAAGAAATGACAAATATTTATATCACAAATATTGGATTTCTAGACCAAAATTTTAGCTGGAAAATTTTAAATTTCAGTTCTTTTAAATTCAAAAATCGAGTATTATTTCTCATTTTTTATATTATCGTTGGTATTCCGAATCAAAACATCATATATAATCTCCAAAGCATTTAATATAGTGTAATACTTAAATTTACTAGTAATGCGTGTACAAAGTTTCGCAAAAAACATTTCATTCTTTTTGCAGTTTGAATACAAAAATTTGCCATTTTTGTACAAATAAATAATGTATTGAATATATAGCACATCGTAATATTTATATTTGATTAAAAAATGAATATTTCCTTACATTAAATTAATATCATGGTAAATATTTTAAATAATTAATTGTAGATTTATATTAGATCATTTTTTATTGTTTTAAGTATGTTTTACATGACAAAATAAAGAGCATAAAGCCTACATGATTTAAATTTTGTAAGATATGTTTTAATTATTAAAATGAATTCTTTATTATAATGAATTAAAACAACATATTCGATGTTAATGCAAAATACTTTGAATGATACTATTCCTTTTATATCAAAATACTGCATACTTTTTCATTTAGAAAAAGGGCAAAATTGGCTCTTGCTTAATATGAATTTAGTTACGAATATATTTTTGATATGAATAGTACTTTATATGAATAGTGCTTTATGTGAATAGTGCTTTATATGAATTTAGTTCTAAATTTGATATTAAGTGATACTTTTATATTAATTATCAATAAATTATTTTGATATATTTCAACCAAATTTATTATAACAAACCTGAATGAAGTTAAGTAATGAAATTAATAAAACATAAACTAGAAAACATTTTTCAAAAAGAATTAATATTCATAAATTCAAATGGAATTCACACGTAACAAAAAATAATATTCACTTAACAATAAACCACTACTTCAGTTTAGCACCAGTTTCAATATGCCAAAAGTATAATACAAAAAACACTCTCAGAATTTTATCTAAGCACAAGGAGTAATTGAAAATCAATAAGTCATAAGCGCTAAATGAGTCGTAACATTTTTCCCACCTCCACGCAAATGAACTTGGCATTTAAAATCAAATAGGAAAAAGGCAATACATATTACCCACACATTGCACAATTTTACGATTCATTCTTTTTTTAAAATAAATATTTGAACACAGAAACACAGAACTTGCGGAAATGGAAAAAGTAAACGAAAAAAAAACTTGAATTGCACTTCGAAACAAAAAAAGAAAACAATTTTAAAGAAAACTTCCGACATATCATTTTATGCAAATCTTAATGAAATTTTAAAGGTTAAAGGTTAGTCACTATACTAATGGTGGAGAGAAAACTAGCAGAATGAATTTAGAGCTTTTAATTTACGGAATACAATACAAATAATCATGGTAAAAAATAAATGTAAAAATGACATTCAAAATACATTTAATTTAAGAATATTTTACATACTAACACACATTCTGGTATTTTAAATACTAAGCGAACCCTGACAAATTTTATTTTCCATTTTTTCTATTGTTTAAACTGAGAAAATAGTTTAAAAAATATATTTCTTAACTAAAAAGGGAAATTTCGGAAAGGAAAATTGCCTTTTATGAATTTTTCAAATTTAATAAGACACACCTTTGCAACTCCTGGTTATATTAAGCAATTAGTAATAAATCGCATACCAACAATCATATTGTTGGTCTCAAATAATAGTTAAAGGTATTAAAGTATTCACTTTTCGACGTTAAATCAACACTATTGATATCTTAGAATGAGAGTATGGTCAATCAAAACCAAACATTGCAACAATCGAAAATTATCAATGAATGTTAATAATTAAAAAAAAAATCATTTCAAATAATACATTTAAATAAAACTATATTTATATTCTATATGTATTATTTTTTAAAAAATTGCTTTAGTCCAAAAAATTAAAAAAGTTGAAAAAGTAGTATTTTAAGCTTTTTTTTTTATTCGCAAATTTTTCGGGACAATTTTAAATCAATTAAGCAATACTGATCATACAAGTTTACATTTTCAATACACTCTTCTTTCAGATGAAGAAGTAAATTACTATATATTTGTATTACAGTCATAAAACACATGTTTTGGAAGAAACTCCTTATCTGTAATAGATTAGGAACGTTACAGACTATGATACTGATGTGTAATAAGAATGGTCTACACTCATACGTTTGAATGACTGAATGGCAAATTATACAGCTCTAATAATATATATTTATATAAAACCATGATTAGAAATATCATAGACAAAAATTGAAAAATACATGAATAACTACAAAATCATATGCTTAGCAATACATTCAGCACGAAAACAGCTTAAATAGAATCACCAAAATATAATTAATAGTACATTTTTACAAAATTAATAAAATATTAAATGGAAAATAATAATCAAATACTAAATGGAGAATAATCAAATAAAAATACAAAATAATTTCGTATTTTCACTCTTTTATTCACCAATTAGAATTTGATTCATTTATAAAAATTTACTATTAATTAATTGTGTATGTGTTAAATATTTAAATATTCTATTCAAAATTCTGCTTTTATTTATCGAAACTTTCAGTCATTTTAAATTTCTTATTTAATTTGTCAATTTTAATATCATTGTTTTATTATATGTTATAATAAAAATCATCATTTGTTAATAAATATACTATAAAATCTGAAGTATATTTATATTCTGTAATCTGAAGTTTTAGAACTACTTAGTATTAAACCAATATATATATACAGCAAACTCAAACTTCTTTCTCTAGAACAATCACATTTCTGAACAGAAAAGTAAAACAAAATCATATTTAATATATATTTATTTAAGTACATGTTTGCTTTTCTGTGATCTTTGCGCATTTCACTTTTTTATATAATAGTTCTCATGAAAAGCGATTGTTTCTTTCAAGTGCAATTGTCCCAAAATTACATTTGCGGGTGACATCCTCTCTTCATTCTCCATCCCAAGCTTCCCTTTTTCTCAGGGATCTGAAAAAGCAAAACAAATAACTCACGGAGCGTGTGTGCAAATGGAAAAGTTACTAGACCAAGCTGAAACACAAACGCAACAAAAAACCACGCTGAACACACCCCCATCCTTGGAGTTGCTGCAGCTAAAAATATCTTCCCGCCGCCGTGTACACACGGGCCCTGCTGCGTGGCGATGACATCTTTTTTCCCAAGAAGAAGAAAAAGAAGAAGACAACAAAAGAAAACTGTGGATGATCTTGTTCCTTCGCATCACGTGCCGAGAAGAAGAGTGAAATACCCTGGGATGCAAGAATGCTGTCTCGGTGCAGGTGCAGAAGTGAGTGAACCCATTCTAGCCGAAACAATTATTCTCCTTCCAGACATTATTTGTTTTAGATGAGTGTATTTATACTTCATTTCCGTTAATCGAACCCTTTGATGTTTCATTTGGCAATGGGATGGAGTTTTCGAATGTAATGGAAAATAAACAAAAGCTGAATTATTCCAGGTAATACAGCACAGTGTTGCGAAGGCAGATGCTACCTCGAAATTCATATTCTCTCCGGTCGACAGTTACAAAAAATTGAGCTGGGCCGAATCAATTTTATATCAATCGAATAAATGCATAAGCGTAACCGATTTTAGAAGTAAACGCTTTATATTTTTGCATAAATCCTTTGTGTCTCAATTTCTTCTACTATGAAAATATTATAAAAAACTTCAGATAAAATATAACACAGTTATAATTAGCAGGAAAAAATGCAAACTCTTTCATGAATCATCAAGTGTTTAATATATACTTACGTTCCTTGATGTTTCAGTATTCTATGCATATAGCATCATTATTCTGCCGGTTTGGAATTTTCGTTGTTGTTGTTACTTGTGACACTTGGACAAGCCAAGCTCGCTATCCGACGGCTACGAAATTAAGTCAGAAGGGTGCGTCTTTTGTTTAACCAGAGCACTACGAAGATGAAATAACGAATTTACTCTAATGCTCATCCGATAAGTGGCACCATCAGAGGATCCACTCCCTCGATTTTGATTTTTGATCTGGAAAGGGGAAGGAAATATTCACCAGACCATTACACCCATGGTAACTACTGATTGACCAACCATAGAACTTTCAACAATTCCACAGAGTAAACGAGCACATATATCGCATATACTCGGTGGATCTTTGGCGGCATTAGAATACGAACCAAGCCCTTTTGGACAAAATGCCGATGCCCTAACCACCAGGCTATCCCGGCTCCTTTTGTCTGGAACTGAATTAAAATCGTTTGCAAGAAATGGAGTGAAACTTATATCAAAATAGTGGTCTTTCGTTTGTTTATATCATAAGCAATATTTCATTTTGAAATTTTGATTACAAGGTTTTTTTAATTTAAGCTGAAATTAACTCTGATTATAATTAGCTATAAAAATAGCCTATTTTGTGATGCAGAACACTTTGAATCTCAACTTATTTCAAGAGCAAAGAGATGTGCGATTGAGATTATAAACAGCCTTTTATAAAACAGCCTTCTATACATAATTCCCTTATGTCAGCGTAAAATAAGCACGATATAGATTTTTCTTTTCTTTTTTTTATGTTCTACATTGTAATTTTTTAAGACATAACACTTTTTAGCAATACTTCGATTTTTAAAAAGTGTTTTTTACTTTTGCAGCAGAGAACGTATTTCCGCTTTTCCTAATATGACGCCAATCAGAATTGCATTGGAGTGTAAGAGATAGAAATATCAAATTTAATACTTATTGATTTCGTAACTAAAAATAATTTTAAAGTATTCCATAGGACATTTAATTTGTTTATATATGAGACCTCGTTTCATAATGAAAATCAGTATTTTGAATGAAATTAAATAAAAAATAAATATCACTTATTTCCATTTCAATATCTCCTATAAAACTAGAAGTAGCTTTTTACTTTGAATTCTGGAATAAGAAAGCAGGTCGATGCCTTCCAGTAGAATAACAATATTAAAACGGTAATTTTAATATTAATATTTAAATTTAATTATTAAAATTTAAATAATTCTTAAATTCCATATTCATATTTCATTATATTCCAAATTTTCCCATATATATTCCATATTTTTCCTTCAAGTACGTCCTTAAATGCTTAAGACTTTAAATTGTAGGCAATATATCAATATTCAATGCATACCTATATTTAACTTAATTTAGCCTTTTTATTAATTAGCACCAAAGTTAATTTAGTATTTTAGTTTGAAAAATACCATTGTTTATCAAATTCGTTTTAAATTATCTTATAATAAATGACGTCGAAAGAACTCTGTGAAATAAAATCAAGTACATCCACATATATTTATCATCTAATATCTTTAAAATCTCAAGTTCTTTTTATCAAACTTTTTGACCTAGAGGAAAATAATTTATAATAATTTTCATACATTTCCAATCTTTTATATTTTAAAACTCAACTCAAATACATGGAACTCGTATAATAATTTATGAGCTTACAGGAATAAAAACATAAAACGATTTGTGAAGAAAACTAAAAAGTGACATCATTTTCGAACCTCCCTTAAGAAATGGCTTTAAAATGACAGAAAACAATAAAAATTCAATGTTGAAAATGAGTTTTTCTTTCGAGAATCAAAGAATCGAGTACTTTTTTTTTAAATATTTGTGAAAAGTATTTTCAGTTATATTTGTAACGTTAAAAAAAGATAATCATTTTTCATTTTTTTTTTTTTTTTTTTTTTTTTGATTTTTTTTAACACGACCGAAATCTGGGGAATTTTTTGCAGTTACAATATTTATTTTCATATTAATTTGAAGATAAAACAAAATGAAAAATTATTATTTTATTCTTGTGAATAAGAATAATATTAGATAATTAAATTCTGAAACTCTGGACAGAGTAAGAAAAATTATATAAAATTTCTTATAATTATAAAAAGTATTTATAAATTTTATTTTTAACCATTAATATTGCATATTGAAAATATTAAGAAATTTTAAGTAATAAATTTAGAATTTTTGTCTGACCATCATAAGAAAATTTATGATTTTCGTTATAATTAGTTTTTATAACAAATCAATCTATAACCAATTTTGAAATAACATAATAATTTCTAACAAATTGTGAGGATGTCTAGGGTCGGCTGATTTCCGCAGAAACTATAACGATATCTGGATTATTACTGACAGCCTTAGTTCTATCGTACACCCTCAAGACTGGTCTCGATTAAAGACAGAGCTTCGATCTCCATTCTAACCCTGCTGCAGAGAGTATTCTTCTGCCGTAACATACATCTACAATAGGTCCCTTTAGGAACATTGGCTATAGGGAAAATAAACCTGTTGATACTAGCGAACTAGGGAACTTTAATGATTTTAACATCTAGTTCATTGACTTTTTTAAGATTGCTCAGAAGTCAAATCTACGATTGTTTCATCTTAAAGTTCTCTCCCAACTCATCACTGGTATGGTGGCAATCAGTAGGTGGTGTCATTTTAAAGGTAGTACATCGTGCGCAGCAAACAGAATTATCAAAACTCATGTATGGGTTGCTGAAATGTCTAAAAATTGATGATGGAAACAAGATCTTTGCCATGTGTGGAAAAGGAAATATCACGCACTGCTTGACATTGAGACTGCAACACCAATTAGGAGTAGCCAGAAAAATATGCATATTTTAGGGCAAGTGCATATTACCGAATTATTGCAAATGATGTGAAATGTACAGCTTTCTAGTGCAAGTAGGATAAGATATAAGGTGAGGAACCGGCAGGGTGGGCATTATTTGCGTCGTTATTGCTGCTTGGAAGATTAATCGCTTAAAGTTTGTTTTTATTGCAAAGGACGTCATTAATATCCATTGTTAATAACTTTCTGATACACACGTAGATATATCATCATATTTTTTAAAACACAATTTTAACAGATATTTTGAACACTAGAATATTATTAAAAAAATATCTGCGAAACTAAGAACTCTTTAAATATCCGTTTTTATTCTTAATTATTAGAATTATAAATATATTTTGGTTAAATTAAAAATAATTAATAATTATATTATAAAAAATATTAATAAAACTAATACAACAAATAACACATTTTGCAATTAAAGTAACAAATAATGTTATGTCTTTATAAGTCAGCCTACTTATTCTCTGGAAAAAACATCGACAAAATAGATCTCATAGCATAGAAATACTATATTATATACACAATAAAAATTATTATTAAAAAAAACAGTTTTAATTTTCTTTAAACAAAAGAAATAGATATTATACGACTGCTATTAATTTACTAAATTTAATTCATCTAATAATAGGAATTAATATTATTTGGATTTCATTAAAGCTTCTATAACATTAATAAAAATGTTATTTTAATAACACAAATAATTACATAAATAAAATTATATAGCATGTATTTTAAAATATATAGTTTTGATTGCTGAATTTCTTCATTCTTACATTTTTCATCTTTACCTTTAAACTGAAAAAGAAAGCAAATGAGTATCCCTTATAAGCTTTATTAAAGACCGTGCCCTATTCCAATATTTTCTAGCCATGTTCCATAATCCATCTAACATCGTTATAACCTTAATTCAGCACGTAATAAATTGCTAATTATCTCTAAAGACATTTCTCCCTAACCAAACTAATGCACGAGGATCCCATCGCCAAATCATTATGTAGTATTCCCGACCAGCAGACACAACATAGCCTTGGGATTTATGGATTACACGATTACAGTTCTAGAGCTTTGATTGTGCTTCATCTGATTGATTCGTCGCCTAAACTGTCTGCCAATTACGTTGATTGATCGGGCTCTCGGATTACTATTGGCAAGCTTATATTTAATATATGATGGAAAAGTAATGCTTAGATTTGATGAGAAAAGGCATTTTTTACGTAGAGTCAGAGAGAAGAGCGACAGAATTTATTATTTCATATCTTAATTATGAAATTAACATATTCGAATACACAAATTAAAAAGTGTATTAATTTCAGTAGTCAAAAATAAGAGCAATTTTTCTTTATTGGAATCATTTGAATGTTATTAATGAAAAAATACAAGATTAAATATATTATATGTCATATTGAAAATCTCTAATACTTCTTTTGTCTAACAATAAAAGTTAACTAAATATAATAAATAACATTTAATGATATTTAACTTTATAAATTTAAATATGAATTGAATGCTTTTTAACATGTAAAAAAATAAAAATGTTTTTTTAATGCTATTAATAGAAAAAATATATATTAATAAAATGTAGTAATTTTCATATTAGAAACCTTTTAAGAACCATTTTTTCTAACAATAAAAATTATTGAATGTAAAAAATAACATTTAAAATGTTATTTAACTTTATAAGTTTAAGTTTCTATTCAATTTTTATACTTTTTAATAATGTGTAATTTTGCATCTTAATTAAATGCATTTTTATGTATAATTTTATATTACATAATTTTTAATTATAAAATTATTATTTTATGGTTAAAAATTATGTATTTTAAATATTAAATTATATTTTTTTAGTTATAGAATTAAATTTAATTGTGAACTAAGAAATAATGTTTAAATTGTATTTAAAATAGAATATTGTGAAATATAATTTAAATAATTTACATACATAAATATATTTTTTTCATTAAAAGATAGTTTGGAAAATTAACTCATATTTAAATCGATGGAAAAAATAAAAAATATTGTATGTAGTAAATTTATTTTCAGCATTTAATACGTCAGCCTCTAAAACAGATAAGTTGATAAAAATAACCAGGATATCTTGATAGATTAATATATTTAATATAAGCGCATATAATGAATAGAAAATTTCAAAAGTTATATTAATATTTAAAAAATACATTTAAAAATAATTCTTGTGTATTAATAATATGCATTTAAAAATAAATTAATAAATTTACATTAATGCAATAGAAGTATGAAATTAAATTAAATCATGATAGGGCAAATGTAGTTACTTACAAAGAAAACAAATTAAGACAAAAATTAACAAATAATTTGCAAATAAATATAATTAAAGCGCGAGAAATGGAATTTAAAAACTTATTCCTTCTCAAGGAAGTATAAATACAAAATATTTAAATACATATCTAAAGTTTGCTCCCTTCAAAAGCATGTATTCATTTAAAAACATAACAATTTCAAAAAAATAAACGAAATTGTGATAAAATATTCGAATTAATAAAATGGAAAAATAATTTAAAATTTATTAATTTAGATTGTTCAATTACTTAATAATTTATTACTATCCAACCAAAAAAAACTGGTGTCTTCGAAAGGTTTGCAAATCCGTTTAAAAATAAATACACATATTCGATGAATTTTATTGCATTCCAATTTAAATTTAAACCAAGAGAGATTACAGATTTTGTAAGGTTACATCAGAATATATTTATGTATTTTTATATGTGAGTGTAATATTCCATGAATCAATAAATTAAAATTACAGTTTTTGTATTTTAAAGCCGAAACATAAGCTTTCTTAATCAAAAAATTTCATTTCTAAATTAGTCTGAATATTTCAATATGCTAATCGTTTTATATTTTAGTAATTATTTAATAATGCAAGTTAATTTCTGCTCTAAAACTAATCTAAAAGTAAAAGTTCTCAGTAATGAAAGGAAAAAGTGCATCTATTTTTGATACTCAATATGAATGACTTATTGCTGCTGATAAGGACACTTTCCTTTAAATAATTAAACTCAACGTCAGTTACAGTTGATAATCTTAAAAAACAATGAACTCTTTAAATATATTTATAGCAAAGAAAAACTTTGATTGTTTTTTTTTTTTTTTTTTTTTTTGTATAAACCTAAATAAACTAGAGTTTTTAAAGGTTGGCGAGTTCAAGGAACATTTATCTCGTAAAATATGCCCAATAAATCGAATTTTTAAATTCGATCTATTGCGCATGTCTCCTCGAAGTCAATGGACGCGACTCCGGACATATTTTATCTTCCGGTTTCACTCTCTTCAAGATAATCTTTTTAAATAATATTTATTCAGTACTCATGTGTGGACGATTTTATTCTATTTTATTATTTACATTTGATTCGAAGCGCTGATTAAATATCGTTTGAAATTATTTTTTTAAAGTCATATTGCCATCGATGGATTTTTCTAACATCAACATTTAAGGAAACAAATATATCTATTATATTAAATTTTAATTTTTGGAAAAAATAACTTTTAGTTTTATTACATCCGAAAATTGTTCTTTTTTTTCCAATATGGTGATTATTTCATGCAACCAATATAATGCAATGTGCGTTATAGAACAGTAAAATATCCTATTTTGGAGAAAAATTGTATTGTTCTGTGTTTTTAAAATAAATACAAATCATATTTAAAATTTGGAAGGTTAATCAATGTATATCAAAGGTAAGCCGGTATTTTATTTCTTAGAGATTTTTGGATAAATATCTATCAACAAAAACAATTAGAAAATAAAATAAAATCCCTTATTTGTAACAATATGTTATTGCTGTTGTACAATGCCCGGCTATTATGACTTCCATTTTTAGCGTTACAAGGGGGGGAAGAGTGATGGCACCTTAATAAGGAGCACAATCTGTTACTGCAATATATTTTCTCAAAAAAAATATTTATGCAAAATAATAATTTAAGTAACAAAAAACAAGAATTTTAAAAAATTTAATACATATCAAATTTAATTTTGAATTATTCTCTGAATTTTATTTGTTGTATTGGGATAAGAAAAACTCTTTTTTTAATTAACTCAATGTAAGTTCTTTTAAATAATGTGAAATACTCCAAATATAATAATCATTTCCATTATCTAAATAATGATATAATTTTTTTTATTATTAGGTAAAAAAAAATATGAAATATTAAAATTTTCTGAAATTCTAAAAAATAGCAAATTATTTAGTATTATTTTATTCACAATTGTGTGTGTGTGTGCGAAAAATACTATAACCTATTTTATTTCGATTGAATTATTAAAGTTAAATTCTCACTGACTTTAATTATTGATATCTACAGATAATTAAAAATATTACCATATTACCTTGAATTAAATAAAGATTAATTCAAAATTTTCCGTTTCCTGATATCTGTAATTACAATGATTTGAATAATTATTTAGAATTAAGAATTTTATTCAAATTATATTATTCAAGTACAGATAAAAAAAAAAGTTTTTGATTTTATCTTACTATTTAAAGATATTTGTTAATATTTACTGCGCAGAAAATCTCTTTTAACCATATAAAGTTTTTAGAACTGTTATGTGTGTGAAATGGTATACTATTGTTTGGTATACAAGGCACTGTTACCACATAAAGAAACATTCGATTGATTTCATACAACATGATTACCCTTTTGAAGAAAATTAGTCGATAGTGCAATTAAAGAAATCACTAATAGAAAAATTTAAATTGTTTAAATAATAGAGCTATAGTTATATTTACTAAATTAATTTTATTTATTTCAACCTTGTTTTTAAAAGAAAACTATGGATCATATCCATATCTTTGAGTAACTAAATATATTGAGGGATAGGTTAAAGGACAGTTCGGACTACGAAAAGATCGGACAACGAATACTTTCACGAAAGATTTTTGTGTTCAGACAACAAACACAGATTCGGATAACGAACTAAAACGAATTCTAACAGTTTTCGGCTCTCGGAACATGACGTGCAGAGTTGCCAAATCCAATGGACCAATAATCGTTTTATCTCTCTTGAATTTATATTGCTTGCCATTTAAATTTCAAAGTTCTATACTGGAAAAAAAATTTTCAATGTAATTTTTATAGCCAAAGAAGACATTCGATTTCGGTTTTGATATCATTCAAAACCGTAACTGATTTCATTTTGAGAGCATTCCCCTCCACCTTGTTCATTTATTGCAGAAGTGGAAGATGTCAGAGTAATTGTCTTATAATGGCACTCAAACCATGCTGATAAAATCTCAGTAAAGTTAGGGATCTTTACAACAACATACTATTAAGCATTTCCTGTAAGTCTTAAAAAAGAGAGAAAAGCAATCGACATTGGACATGTTCTTTAACGCCCCATAAACAAAAAAGGAAAAGGACTGATTAATATGCAAGATTATACATATGTACTTTTTTAATAAACTTACTAAGATACTATATATCCTTTTTTAATTAAATTTTTAGGGTCTCTAGAACTAATTAATCAATTTCACAAAAATCTTTGGTAAATCGATGATCGGTTAATGAACAGTTCGGATAGCGAACATAGTCTTGTAACGGATTATGTTTGATTAACCGATCACCCACTGCATAATTTACCGTACGTTTTATTTTTATATTGCCAATTATATTTCTTAGCATTTTTTAATTAATCCAAAAGTTTCGAGAATATTAGTTAAATGTATTTGGCTACTTCATCATTTCCCTTCTTAAAGTTAATTAAAAGTAAATGCAAAAAAAAAATCGAAAGTAATAAAAAAAGTTAAAATCCAAAAACCACTTTTAAAAGTTTAGTTCCAAAAAACTATACTTCTTCTGAAAATATTGGGAGAATAATCTAAATTTCCAACTTCAAGTGCTTTGTGATCCTTATAATCCCGGAAATGATACCTCTTCATCTTTTAAGTAGGAGAGGGATGGTGGAAGAAATTCGAGATCGATCAAGTTTCCGTTTTCGGCCTCCACGTACCTCTCAAATGAGCTTCTCACCTCCACCCCCTTTGACCGATATTCCTGAAATAGGAGATCTAGACATGGCTGATTCAGAGGATCATAAATAATCATCTCCAAGTTCTTATGCATTCGTGTACATATGCACCATGTAGATGGTGAAATACAAATGTATATGTGTACGTCTGTATCAGATAAATGCGTCTGATGTGACTAAAACGAGAAATGGAAGATAAATTTTCTCGACTCCAAACCCAAGAAAATTCTCGAATATTTTGAAATTTATGAATCCCTTACATCAAAAAATAACAAAAAGAACATAAATATTTTGAATAATATTTAATTTACATATTTTCTTACTTGAAGAAGAATTGACGTTTGTGTTTAAAAATATATTTATAACAAAGTAGAAATTTTCATCATAGTTTGCATAAATATACTGAAAAGTATGAAGGAAATATTGTAAATATAATCAGAAATTATTCATTTCTTTGAATATAAAAATGCTAAATTCTTTCCGCTTTTGATTATTTCGAGGGAAATATAGGAAAGCCTACTCAACTAGTTAGATGAAAACTTGCTTTAATGGTTTATAGTGAATACGTTTTTATTGACGCAGGTCAATCCCCTTGACACATGTTAGCAAGCAATTAGCATGAACTTTGGAGAAACAAACATAACTTGAAGGTCAAAAGTTAGATTAGTTCAAATCGTAGAGAAACATTTTACTTAAGGATAAAGAAATTTGTACATTAGAGCTGTACAGCAAGTAACTGAAAATTACTCTAAGCGTCTTCATTGTAATGGGTTACAAAGGGTCTTATGGTTAACAGTTAAAGTTGAACTTATACAACTTTAACTTAAACCGTAAGTAACCTTCCATTTGGAGATATGGGTCTTCTGACGCATATTTACAAACGTTTGGAATAAATTGCATAGAGCTCTGTTGACTTGAAGGTCAAAAGTCAGCTTAGATGAAATCTAAACATTTTTAATGAAATGATTTTTACTTATGAATAAAGAAATATGTACATTAAAGTTGCGCAGAAAACTATTAAAGATCATTTAGAGTGTTTTGGTATAATCAGTCGCTAAGTTCTAATGGGATACAGTAAATGTAAAATATGTAAACCTTGAGCTTGAATGCGGAGGTCAATATACTGACACACATTTATGAATAATTCAGATGAAATGTGGAGAAATTTCTGGTAAAACATTTGTAATGAAACGTTCTTATTTTTAAATAAAGAAATTTATATGCTGTTGTTGACACTTGCACAAGCCAAGCTCGATTGGCTATGTGAATTTAAATCAGTAGGGTGCGTCTTTCGCTTAACCAGAGGACCACGAAAGTGAAAGTACGATTTTGCTCTAAACTCCTCCGATAGATAGCACCACCAGAGGATCCACTCCCTCAATTTTGGCATGGATCTTGAGGGTAAGGAAAATTTTCTCTAAAGCATTACACCCATGGTAACTGCTCAACAACCGACCACAGGACTTTCAATTACATTGATTTATAGAGCACGTATATCGTATGCACTCAGAGGGTCTTTGGAGGCATTGGGAATCGAACAGCACACTGCCGTACGGAAGGCCGATGCCCTCACCACTAGGCTACCACGGCCCTATATGTTTGAACAACGCAGCAAACAATTCAAAAGTGAACTCTAGAAAATCATTTGGATGTTGGCGCGATCTTAAGAATACTTCCGGTCTGAGACATGATCGAAAGTAATACAAATCCATCATCACGTGGGAATCCATTCCTAATTTACAGATATGAAAAATCAAAATATGAATTATATCACACATTCATTACATTTCAGTTTTGAAAAAAAGATAATCATTAATAGATACAGTAACGTCATTTTTGTGTCCAAATCCTTTTCATTTACTAAAACGAAAATTATTGCAACAACTCATACATTGATTTAGAGAGCTTTCTAGGAAAATGTAATTGTCATTGTTGATAGATTTTAGGAAATTCATATGAAGGCAACTCAACGACGGAATTTCTACATCATATGAACTGATTCACTGTCTCTTGGTTGGAAACTTGGAAGGAAAGAATCAATTCAGTTAATGACCTGGCATTTTAACCATGATTCAAAATTACAAAAGGGTCGGCTGTATCTTCACTTAAGCAGAACATTTTCTACCAGAAGCCTATCCCACAATAAATATTAAACAATCTGTAATTGTTTGGCTATAACTGTGAGTAAAACTAAAAGATTTAACTGATAATTTTTAGCTACTTATATTTTCATAAATAAAATAAATTAATTAAATAGCTAATGGAGAATTTTATTATATGCAGTCAAAATTTATTATTTGTAATTAAAATAATTAAACACATATTTAATTTAGTGCTTGAATTAACTTAATAAAAGCGAATGCTATGAAATTTGTGTAATTTGCTTATTTTGAAAACTTTATCTTTTTCTTGCGATATAGGAAAAAACTTGATAAAACATAAAAGAAGATAAAATGAATAAGTTTTCATATTTTAATACTTTATATTTAATATTATTATTTTTATATTTAACATAATAACTTTTTATATTTAATATAATAACTTCTTATATTTAATATTTAATTTGCATAGTTTAGCAAGGAGCAATGAATGCTTTTTAAATCAAGCACCAATATTCAATTTAGTAATTTTTGCGTTGTTTATAGTTAAAAGTGATAAATTAAAATAAACAAATTTAGCACTTGACTAGAAGAATGTTTTCATACTTTAAAACTCATTCTTAGCTAAGTAAATTGCTTTTTCAGACAGCTTTTACTCTTCCTCGTTTTTCAAGATAAACTTCAAGAAATGTAACTCTGTAAGGAGACATCCTTTGAATCGTAAAAAAAGTTATTGATAAGAATCAGTATAAAACCAATCAAAAGCCTTTTAAAAGATCAATACATTTTTGAATAAAAAAAAGTTTGTTAGCGACACAGACTAGACATGATACCGTAAAAAATAGTTTTCTTTGAATCAAATTTATACCGCATAAGATGAGGATAGGGAATATTTTCCAAAATTCAGTTTACTTTTCCAGATTAAATTTTAATTTACTTTTTATATTATTAGATCTTCTTTCGATTTAACTCCTTTCTTAAGAAATACTTTTTGCTAATTGCCGTCTTTTGAAGCATTTGCAGAAACATTTTGTTGAATTTCAATCAAAATTCTTGATAACATTCAAAAATATTTTTAAAAGGAAAAAAAAGAGGAAAACAAAAAATTCGTAATAATTCAAATAAAGCAACTCTTATTGGTATTTTATTGGTGTACTCTCATTGGTCAATAATCACAGTAAACTGGAAAGAAAAAAAATCTTAAATTACTGCTGTAAATATTATATTTGCATTGTGTTGTTTGAAAAGGTTTATGTTTTTAGAAAAAAACTAAATATACTACAATTATCTTACTTACATTTTATAAACTAAATAATTATCACTTATTGTCAAAACTTATTTAAACGGCAATGTTTATTTCTGGAGGAAACTGCTTTAGATTTCCACCGATGTTCGAAGATTGCCAAAATATATTATAATAGCACATTTTTTCAATGAAATAAAATTAAATATTGCTATATTTGGCTGTTTTTTACTATTGGCGACTTACGACCGTAATGTTCCTTTTAACCGACAAAATTATCACTAAACCATCCTTTGCAATAACTAACCTTAGCTTTGTTCACCATTTATCTTGTTTAGTTTTATCACTTTTCAATGGATTTTTACAAAAAAAAAAAAAAAAAAAAAATCTATTAGAATATAAATTTAAAATAAAATTTCAAGTCACATACACACACATTAAAATCATGATATTTATGTTATATTATTTTTTCTTCTCCGGAAGAAAATGTTATTTCTTTAGGTTCATAAGTGGGGGTATAATGGAAAAGTACCTCGTTATCTTCAATAATTTAAAATTGAGCATACTTATTATTCTAGAAATGTAAAAATAACTAAAAGATGTTAATTTGTAAAAATATAAGGTTGTGTAAAAAAAATATTTCGTTTTATAACTTAATAAAACTGAAAATTTGTCTTCCTCCAAACATATTTTGAAATCCTATTTGTACTATAAATAATCTGATTTAAATTTTTCTTGAATACTAATAAAGACACAAAATATAGTTTCCAAAAATAGCTTTCATAAATAGGAAATATATAACAGAAGTATATAAATTAATACAAAAATTCTGAGTTTATAGGATTATGAAAAAGATAGGAAAATAGGATTATTACAAAGATGTAAAAAAAAGCCTTTTAAAGTTTCAAAAGAAATCCTGAAGAAAATTTAGAATGTTTATATATGCACTTTTTATAATGTTTATGCAAATTTCAGATCCTTCGGAAAGGTCCTTATTTAATACTATTGCGTCATTGTTTATACTGAATCACTTGTATAATATAGTCAGTATACTCATATGTATCCTTTGGTTAAAATTATTTTGATTCACTATTCTATAGGTACTATCGATAATTAAAATTCTAAACCACTTTATTAATGGAAAGTATAATAATAAATGTTTTCAAGTATCAATACAAACTAATAATAGTTCTAATATTCGCAACGTTTCAATCAAGTTCTTTGAAATAAGTTCTGGAAAAATAGAATTAAATGCATATAGACATTTTTACGATTTGTTGTTAATAGATTACTAATAACTTCTATTGTCACAGTTACTGCCTGAGTAACCATTTGCATAGAAATTCTTCATTTGCATAGCAACCAGTCGGGCTATTTCCATTCACGAAAGGGGAGAGGATTTACTTTACCTATCAGTCACTCGTTGCATAAACTTAATATTTTAATACACTTTTAACAGTGAATTTTTGAGTAAAGTTTGTTATCCCAATGTTTACATTTTATGCGCTCACGTTTATGATTAGATTTAATGCAGGATGGTTTCATAAGAACTTGCACTGCGACCATAGGTTTAATGTATTATAAGCGTTTATGATAAAATTTAGCAGTAAATATATTAAGATGTTCTAAGAAAATTAAGATAAACAATCTAAAATAACATTCTGACATATTCTTTTTAATTTATACAGCTTAATAAATAACATATATGACACACGAGCTGTAACTATTTTAATTATATATATATATATAATTAATATAATTTAAATACATATTTTTTATTTCTCTATATCTTTGTTGCTCTATCCTTTTTTTTTTTTTTTTTTTTTTTTTTTTTGCTCACGAAGACTAATTAGAACAGAGCTTAGAATTCAAAATGCCGAATCGAATTGCTACAATTATATAATCCCATGGTGGGATTCGAACTCACGAACTATAAAACCAAAGACAAATCATTTAACCGTTCGGCAACCAACTCGGTGAAATGTATATAGTACACATCTGACAAATACTTAAAATGTGTTGAGTACACAAGATATAATATACTGATATCTAACGAATACTAATGAGTGTTTCATATAATTGCAATACTTGTTTAAAATATAATGAGCTTACAAGTAATTATACGAAATACTCATTAATCGTTATTTCAAAATATTTTACAATTTTATTTTACTTTAAACTTGGACTTAATAGTTTTACAACATTTTTTTTTGAGCTATGACTTTATCATATTTCCGAAATGAAATATAAAATGGAATACAATACTCTATCATTACGAAACGATTCTAAGCTCTTCTCTTCCAAAATCCTAGAAACCGCATTTAGAAGAGTGGTAAAACAAGTCCTTTTGTTGGAGGAAACGAGGAGGAAAATTCTAAATGTTTTATTTCCTCAAGTTCTTTCTTAAGGTTTTCTCTTCTTCTGAGAAATAAATTATTGTCGTGAACACGGTTTCAAAAAAAAAATCGGACAGTTATTATCCACTTTGGTACAAAATTGAAAACAGATTGTGCAGACTTACTCAGATTTCACTTAGAAATAAGTTATGAATTACTCTAGTTTTTTATTCTTAAAATTGCTGTTTTTCCAGTTTAAATGTATAGTTACAAAAATAGAGAACATAATTAGGATTAAAAATTGCTTAGATGTTCCATTTTTAATTTTATTTTCTTAAAATAAAAACAGTAATTGCTTTGCAGAATATACTATAAATATATATATATATATATATATATATATATATATATATATATATATATATATATATATATATATATATATATATATATATATATATATATATATATATACATATTTTACAATATAAATATCTTCGTACAAAGTGACATTAACAAAAGTTAGTTTTCCAAATATTAAATTTAATATAATAGTTTTTGTCCTATTAATTCTTTTATTTTGGTTCATTCACATTGAAAAATATTGACGCATTGCATTTAACAATGTTACTATATTAAAAATAACTTTGCCATATTATTGCTGTTGAATTCAGTATTGGTCCTGTATTGGTTTGTATAGTTTTAAGAAACTGTAATTGTCTCTTGATTTTGGCAAAAAATAATGCCTTACAAGTAATTTGTCACAGTGTTCAAAATATGTTAAAATATTTTCAGAGGTAAACTAATGCGTTTCAGTTAATGTCTAACTAAAAGGCATCTATAATATTTATCACGAAATTTCATCAGTTTAAACGAATATTTCATTTGCATGGAAGACTGTCCAAAAGAATTGAAATTCTCTAAATCTTTGCCAGGACACAATTTGCACTGAAGACTGTCCAACAGAATTGAAATTCCCTAGATCTTCCCCAGGAGAAAATTTACACTGATGACTGCCCTATAGAATTGAAATTCCTTAGATCTTAATCAGGACAAAATTTGCACTGAATACTGTCCAACAGAATTAAAATTCCCTAGATCTTCACCAGGACAAAATTTACACTGAAGACTGCCCAGTAAAATTAAAATTCCCTAGATCTTCACCAGGACAAAATTTCATTGTTTTGAATTTGAAGTTTCATCTTTGAGGCTTTGTTATTATAATCTAATTAACAGCATTTGCATCTGCAAGTTTGCTTAGACTGGATAATATCATATGAAATATTCTACGTGGTTCTTCCCCTCAATCTTTCACTGCCAACATCAATATTCTTAGCAAGAATATTTTATCTTTATGCTTTAAGTTGCCCAGCTTAGTTATTTATCTATATTAATGCAACTTTTTTAATGCTTAATAATCGTATTAAAATAGATATCCTTATAAAATATAATTGGTATGAAGCTTTAACAAACTAAATAAAACATTTAGGGAAAAACTTGCTCATTAGAGGTTACAAAATAAGGAACAGTGTCAGTTAAACTAATATAAAAAACCATGAAATTTTTTATTCATTTCCACACATAATACATGGGGCACTTAGAACAAGGGAATTCAGATCCACACGTAATATTAAGATATATTTCAGTACTTTCCTAAAAACTGTTTAAATCTTCAACACTTTCTTTTTATTTTAATTAATAAAGTGAATTACAGAATATAGAACTGAATATTATGAAAACATAAATATTTGTCAACATACACAAAGATTTAAACAAGACGCTGAAAGAGAAGTTAAAATTATACCACGGTATTTAAATTTAGCAATACGTGTATCATAATTAAAAAAAAAAAAAGAACTTTCCAACTCATACAGAAAACCCCAATAGATTTCAACGGTGTAAAGTAGAAAAAAAATATTTTTAAATACATTTTAATATTTTTAAACTTTTACCAAATGAAAAATTCTTATAAAAATTGAAGAAAACTGAAACTAAAATGTAGAAAAAATTTTGATAATTCCTGGTAATTATCTAGGTTTAGAATTATCATCAAAGTATATTTCGTATCATAGTTATATAAAAAGGTATATTCACCTTTTAAAAATTAAAGTTTATATCTAGGCATGTACATGTTCTAATTATTAAATTAAGTTATGAAAACCACAGTTGAGAAATTAATACTCATTCTGATACTCTTTTAATACTCATTTATTACTAGAAATACATTTTTGAACAATTACTATTTATTTTTTATAGAGAAAGGAATTTTCGAAGACGAAAACTCGATTATTTCAATCGATTCAACATAAATTTCTTAAGAATAATTGAAAAAGTCTATATAAATTTTGCATAAAAAAATGTGTGAGTGTGAAAAACATATACTAAAAATATCTGGAATACTAATTGGTTTTTATTTATTTTGCTGCAGGTTGTATTCGTGGAAAAAATTTTCTTTTAATATTTTAATCTGCTCTGAATATCGATATACCTGATTAAAAAAGTAAATTTCAATGTAACGCGAAACACTTTCTAAAGCTTATTAATGAATTATCATTTTACATTACCACTTTATGCGTTATTCGTTAAATAACGTATAAAGTGGTAATGTAAAATGAAGAATTTGTAAATGCAGAATTGATTGCTCTTTTACCTCATTGTTTGTTGTTAAGTATGATTTGTGAGTGATACTCTACTTGTATCTCAATAAAAAAAAATTTCCAATACTTTGCTCAGGGCTTCGATCTCTGCTTAAAGTATTTTTACCTTTATCATAATTTAAAGTAATTAGTAATTTGCTAATTCAGGTCACGCAGGGATTGTCCTTTGCGCTTCCAAGGCACAGGTCCGTGATTCGCTCCTGGGGATGGGCAAGGTCGACTCAGCCTTTTAGTGGGTCGAAAAATTGAATACCAAGAATTCTTGGGAATTAAGCACTTCGTTTCTAACTACCACTAAGGTTTCTAACTACCTCTAAAGTTTCTAACAACCTTTAAGGTTCCTAACTACCACTAAGGTTCCTAACAACCTCTAAGGTTTCTAACAACATCTAAGGTTTCTAACTACCACTAAGGTTTCTAACGACCTCTAAGGTTTCTAACGACCTCTAAGGTTTCTAACTACCACTAAGGTTTCTAACGACCTCTAAGGTTTCTAACAACCTCTAAGGTTTCTAACAACCTCTAAGGTTTCTAACTACCACTAAGGTTTCTAACGACCTCTAAGGTTTCTAACTACCACTAAGGTTTCTAACTACCACTAAGGTTTCTAACGACCTCTAAGGTTTCTAACGACCTCTAAGGTTTCTAACGACCTCTAAGGTTTCTAACAACACCACTAAGGTTTCTAACTACCTCTAGTTTCGCGTTAGGCTGATCTCCTAACCAAGACTTATATTTTGCACCCCATGGCCCACTGTCATGAAAATATATACGGCCAATGTAAAGCTTGTTCCCTTTATGGGCTGTCGTGCCACTGAGTATATTTTTAAGTACTGGACTAATTAAACAACTAAACTATGGTACGACAACCCATGTAGACCAAAGTTTATTGCACAAATCTCTGTTTTTATGACCGAGAGGCCCTGGGGTGCGCAGCATATCTCTCGATTATGCCTAACGCATAATCGAGACTCTCTCGATAATCTCGGTCATTTTTTTCTCAGTATTTATTTCTCGGTCAACATAATACAAAATTCCTAGTGTTTATTTCCCAAACAGCTTGATATTCAGTTTATCGACCCACTGAAGGTATAAAAGGCTAAGTCGATCTTGACAGGCTCGAGGAACTTGGCTAATTACTTTTCCAAATAAATAGAAAAGTCTCTTATCTTCGATAAGCGATTAATAATAATATTTTTTGCAATTAATCAAATTTTCTAAATAAGTTAATGACGCATTTTTTGATTAAGACTCCGTATGTGTTTTAAATGCCGATAAAGTAAGATAATTTTCGCAAAATAAAAATTATTTTCATATACATTCAAATTTATCTTTCAATTATCCCATGAAGCATCATTCACGAAGTTCAAGTTCACAAGAGCGCGATAAATACTTCATAAAAAAAATTTATTACAAGTTCATCAAAAAACTTTGTTTAGAAACTATTAGCTGGTCAACTCCCGTGGGCAATCATTCCACCACAGAAAGACCCTGAATTCATTTGATGTGAATCATTTCCCTCTTGACCTACTTCCGCGAAAGAAAGGGAAATAAATACATCCTTAGAAAAATGAAATGGCACTGAAAATCATGCCCGTCAAATCGATTGTCACACCAGCGCGTGGTTCCAGAAGTCAAACACGCACGTTCCTTTTGTTTTATCGCCTTCCGACTCTGAAGAAATCGATCCTCTGGGGACAGTCCTCTCGTCTCCACACCTCCCTACCCCACAACTTGCAAAGACTACTTCTTGGAGAGGTGACTTGTAAAAAGATTTACGTGCACGAACAGCAATTTTTATTTATTTTATTTTTTTTAACTCGAAAACGTATTTATGCTATTTCTCATTATTTTCATTCGGAGGGAAATAAGGGGCTGGATGGGAATTTTTTTTTTATTAACTTTCCAGCTAAAGCTTTCATCTAGTAAATGGAACAGAAAAGGAAAATCTGGTTGCGTCACGCAATTCCAGGTAAAGAAAATGTTGTGTTTTGAATGAAACGAGTTGGGGTATCCATCTTTGTTTTGTAAAACGATAGTTTTCTTCAAGCGAGGTTCCTAATTCCATCTAGCATACTACTTTAATTAACCTGGGTTTGGAATATTGTCAGATATGCCGAATATAGTTAAGTAATATATTTTGCGATATATTCATTTCGTATATCCATTATAGCCTATACCCTAAATAGAATTTAATAACATATCTAGTGAAGGCATTTACAAAAATATAACAAGAAAAAAACATTGAATTTCTATCAAATATTTTTCTCACTGTTAATTTATTTTTCAGCTTATTTAGACTCATAATTATATATGAGTCTAATATTGATATGAGAGAGTGAAATACATGCACACATATCCCATATAATTATATATGGGATATGTATCCATGTATTTCTCTTTTAAGTTTCCCAATTTACCTTAAAATCTATTATTTATATAAAAATTGAATAAAAAGTTAAATTACTTTCTTCTTTTTTCACAATTTCATTTTACATACTGCTTTAATTGATTTAGAATGCAAAATATAATTAGAATCTCCGAATGATTTGAGAATCTAAATATTGTTAGAATGCTAGATGCTCCGAATGTTGTTAGAATATTTTGGCTTTATACTCACATCATGCCACAGTTTTAGCTTATACTTTAAATAGCCATACTTAATTTTATATCCAATGATAACACTCACAAAATAATGTCAGTTACGGAATGTTAAATTTTTGTGCAATATTTCCATTGAAAGTATCTTTTTCAACTTATTCATAAATATGAAAAAGTAATTCCTAATTAATTCATTAATTTATAAAAGTAATTCATAATAAATTTACAATAATCATAACTATGAAAAATATATTATGTTTTACAGTTTCTTAAATTTCAATTAAAATGTAAAACACTTATTTAAATTCGTAAATTACCAAGGAAAATGTTGGGTCCATTACAGTTAAATAATAATTGTTGAAGAATTAGAACGAATAATGAAGTGGAAGCACTTATCAATCATAAAAATACAGTAAGATTCATCAAAGTACAGAGATTTTTCATGGCTTGGACATTCAGAGATCACATGATAGCCGAGTGGTTAAGATCTTGGAAGTCCATGTACAACAGGCCAAGAAAAAGGTGGGTTGATAATGTCTTGAACAACCTTAAAGCTTTAAAGATATGAAACTGGAAAATTAAAGTCCTGGACAGATCTGTCTGGAGGGATGTTGTTCGACAAGTTAAGGCCCACCATGGATTGTAATGCCAATAAAAAAAAAAGATTTGAACTAAAAATAAAATTATTTACTCCCTTTTTACATGACATAGTTTCCCTCTCAATGAAATCTAAACAAATGAATCATTCTAACTGTCATCTAACAATGCTGTCCTCTTTCATAAGCTGTCTCGTTTAAACTGAATAAAAGAAAAGGGATAAAAAATTTTATAAATCATTACGTTCAAATTTCTATGAATTATTATTTGTAAATAAAATACAATTTATATTGTGAATTATTTTTGTATAATATCAAAAATTTAGAATTTCCATACTTAAATCTGATTTATGCGAAATTAAAAATTAAATAATAATATTTTTAGAAGTTTGATTACATTTGTGTTAAAGTAAGAAGCTTCCAATGAATTAACTAATATTATATAATGTGTACAACAATTATATTTTTGAATGATAAAATAAATGCAAACATGATTATGAAATTTCATTTAAAAATCATATATCAAAATTTTCTAATCTTAATATCAAAGAAAGGGGGCATTCTGAAGAAATATTACAAAAATATAATCCTTATATCAAAGAAAAAAATCATTTTAATAAGAATTGAAATAGAAGGAAATATTTCTCTCATTTCTTTCATTCATAATAAGTTTTTGATAAATTAGGTTAACTGTCAAACTAAAATAGTATTCCAAATGGATAAATTACACAGAATCTAGAATTTTGCGAAAAAAAATTTTAGATAGTTATAAAAAAATTTTTAATTTATGAAATTTTGATGTAATAAAACGCTCAAATTTTCATTAAAAAGAATGTTAATCGCGAATTTTGATTTTCAATCTTTTCAAAAAATTAGGGTTCCAGGTTTTAAATGTATACAAATATATTATCTTTATACTGTCCTTTAAAAACTATATTTAAAGATTATATTTAAGAGCTATATTTAGAGCTATTTGTATTATATAATTTTATTTCATTTATTTGATATCTCTTTCAATATCAGGATTTTCAGGAAAACATTGAACCTTTATAAATATTAAGGGGTTAAGAATTCCAAACGATATTTTAAAAATTAGAACAAAGATGGCAATCTCAGTATTTCCTGTTATTCCGAAAAAATTTTATTATATATTCTTTTTTGTCAGAGTACAACAATTTCCCTTCTCTTGTATACTTCCGCAACAAATAAAAATACAAATTGCTTCTAGATATCAATAGAGAAACTGTGTTAGAGATATCCGTCTTAAAATTTCTTCTTAGACAACACGGAAATGGGCAATTGATAACTGAAAGGTCATGGAACCATTTTAGCAATATCATCTAAACATTCTTCACATTTTTATAATGCAGTTTTTTTTTTTTTTTTTCAAAATTCGTAGTTATATAAGAAATCGATAGAAAAAGATTTTCAAATAAAACATTTGGTATTGTGCTCACATCTCTCAGATAGAATTTCAAATTTATTTCTATCTTAGATTTTCGAAAAAAAACTTTCTAAAATAAATTGCTTCTTATGTATTACAAAGAAACTAGTAACTACACACCTATATATATATAAATAATTAATTAATAAATAATTACATAATAAATAAGCAGTTACTAAACTGGAATTAATAAATAATAAAACAATTGCATAATTATTTATACGTTATTCCATTAAGGAAAAAGAAATACTTCATTTTTATTCTTCGAATTCCATAAATATTTCATTAGATTAATCTAATAAGTCAATCAAAAAAAGAATTCAGTTTTTCATAGTTTTTTTATCAGAAAAAATCTAGATGTCATCAATCGGTTTGTTCAAAATAAAAGATAAATAGAAGGCGACACCCATCAGTTTAATTAAATAACAGGTAAAACTTAAAATATCAAACAAGTCGACAAGAATAGTTTAATGTATCTTTAACAAAAGATAGAGATTTTAATGGGTCATTGAATTTGAAATGAGATGCAAGCACGTGCATCTCCTCTCTTTACTATTTTAATAATTTTAAATTTAAAACATCAATTTATGTAAAGAAATTTATTTATAAACACAAAATTTAACAAATCTTCTCGGTAAGGAATTATTAATTTTTATTGCAATGCCTTAATTTTTATTAAACTATTATTTATAACTTATGAGTTAATTAAAATATTGTGAAATTCTTTAATTTTCTGTTTAAAATTAGGTAACATATTAAGAAAATTATAAAAAATTGAAAGTCATATTTACGAAGTACACATTAAACAAACCAACTAATTAATAATTTTAAGCATTATGTTGTAGGAAAGTAATGCTATCAGTTATGAATATAACAATAAAAAAATGCTAATCAAGATGTAAAAAATTTTAAATATGTTTTTATTGGAGTTTTAAACATATTGTAGTAAATGCCTTTAGTTTGTACATATAGTTCCATTAACTTGCATAAAGTTTAATTCGTACATCACTTTTATAAAATGATAAAACTGTTATTAAATTTAAAATTAATTAAAATAGAAAAGGGTGATCTTTATGCAAAGAATAAAAAATGTAATTAATAAAAATATAAGAACTGTATTCGCAAATAATCTTAGAAATTATAATTCATTGTAACTATGACTGCTACAACTCGGAAGAATCGGAATGTTAATAAGAACGGAACATATTCTGCATTTAAAAAATTGTCTCCGTGTGTATTTTTGGTATTGCCTCTCAGATTGTAACAAAAATAACTTCTAGTACTGCAAATAATAGTTTTGAATTCTTACTGAAACACTTTTTTTTTAAATGTATTCAAGAATAACGATTTAATCACTCTAGTGGAATCAATATGGTAACCAACATTCAATCAATTATTTTATTAATTCGAATTTTTAAGGATGCTTTTCAGAACAAATAAAATAATTTTATTCGTATTACAGAATGAATGTGTGAAATAATATTTTATTACTACATTGATGGTTAAATAAAAGGCCAAGAAAATTCGATAACCTTATTGATAAATGACGAATTAGGGACAGTAAAATGCGTTATTACTATCAAAAGTAATAACATTTACTGTCAATAAAATACCTTTGGGTTTCATAAGTGAATCCATAACAATTTAAAAATATAAGTTATAATAAAAATTGAAACTGAGTTATATTTAGGGATTACTTGGCAATTTTTTCAATTTCCTTTTCAGAAGATTTATAGATAAAAACTATAAATTTGATTCTCTTTATGGATTTTTTTTTAAAGTAAGACAGAAGCCATAAAAAAGATTCCAACTTAAGATAGAGAGTAAGTGAAAAAGCCGTTATAAAAGTTTTCACAGATATGTATTTGATTCAACATTAAAGAAATATTATATTAAATTTCTTTTTATTTATTTTAAAACATACAACAACATGTATTTTATACTTCCATTTAACTAGATATTAAAATGTCAGTTCAAATTTATAAAATTTTATCATGTTAATAATAAAGTGCAAAAAATTCTTAACGGAGGATTATTTTTAAGGGGTATCCTATGAAAATAATAAAATAATTGGAAAACCATCATATCTACTGATTACATTCAAATTATTGAAAACGTTTAATAAAAAAGCATATACGAGTATAAGTACATATGCATGCAGTTATAATCTCTTTATGGTAAGGTAATAATCTCTTATGAACTATTGATTAATGGAGTATTCAATTTAACCCTCACATTGTTGCTACTAAGCGATTTTTATTCCGATACTGTTTGTAAACTGAATTTATTTTGTTATTCAACTTCTTTACCTCCAAAACTCAATCCGAATTTAAACTGCTAAGAATATTTCACATGTCAATAAGAATAAATATGATTCTTAATGATTGAATCGATCAAGTAGAAAACTTTCGGTACAGCAGTTTTCTTGAAGGATATATTTTAATGCAGTGCGTAAACTTTTGGTTTTGTAATGTATATACTCATAGGTTTTATAAAAACTGATTTTTCCCTTCATAAACTATCTGGGATTATTTATAAACCATGCGGGATCAAGAAATCAATATTCGTAAAGGATAACTGTGAATATTAGTAATAAAAAATACGCATGACATGTAACTGTGTTAAATAAACCTCTCATAAAATGTCACAAAACACTTAAGTAAGCCTTACATCATAAAACTTAAAACTTCTAGTCCCTTTTATGACATTCTAAGAACTCTTGCTGATTGCTTGGAGAACCATGAATTTCTGAACTCCAAAAGGATAATAAAGTTCCGGTACGTTCTAAAGGCACGATGTCAAATTTTATTTTAGTACAGGTAATATATATATATATATATATATATATATATATATATATATATATATATATATATACATATATATATATATATATATATATATATATATATATATATATAGTTGTTATATCTTCCAATATTCACGGGCCCTTCAATATTTCTTAACAATATTCTCATTCTGTCAAAGTATAGAAAAACTATTCATAAGTTCAAAGATCGTTGGGTGATTACAGTTACACAAAAAACAACTTGGAAAATCCCCCACTCTAACTCTATGGAGATGATCCTTTAAACAGTAATGTCCAGTCAGTCCTCTAAACAGAGCCATCGCAGTCTTTTTTGGAAAACTGGGAACAGTTCTCTCCGCCCCCAAAATCTTTCATCTCTAATTCCCTGTTTATACTTCTGCGTTGAATTATACCTTGTTTAAGATTTTTGAATACAGAGAAATGTTAAAAGAGATTTGAGTTTTTTGAGAAACTGAAACAATTAGTTGCATTCAATAAAGTTTGAATAAAAGCAAAACTTCATAAAATACTTTCAAATAAGACAAAATAATTGCATTTTATATTTATTATCATTTTTACATTTAGTATAAAAGAATATAAATATTGTAAAATTAAGTTATGATAAAAATGCATAGTTTTAATTATAAAATTATGAATGTTTCTAACTCAATCAAATTTATTTTTGCTTTAAACTTCAGCTTTAAAAATGTGCTATAAAGTCATATAAGTCTAAATACTTACTCTAAACAAAATAAGTAATTTATAAGATTTTAAGTAAAAATAATACTAAATATTTTATAAAATATTTTTACACCTTTTATAATTGAATTTAAAATGTCTTGAGCTTCTTAAACTGAAACTGTATCTGTAACCAATCCATTGTTGTATATTGAATTTTATTAAAGAAGCACTTGCCTCACAATGCTGTATTTTTACATTCTAATGTTCAATTAAATAGTCCTTCCGGCACTAAGAACATTACAACACATTTCTTGAGAAAAGAACAATGGTGTTGCCATTTTTCAGTTGTGATCCAATTATTTTCGAGTATTTTCACATAAATAATAATAATAAAATGTTGAGAAGCACTCGTGCGTTGCGAGTCATAACAAATTCGAAAATTGCTTTTATTCAAACGATGGCTTATCGTTTTAGCTACTTCTAATATTTTTCATTCTTTTGCTTCAGTGAGTTCCACATGACAAAGAAAATGAGAATTGAGCCTGCTGCCAAAAGAGAATAAAAGAAAATAAATGCTGGAAGAAAACTGCATGCCACCTTAAGGTTCAAATCTTTTATCTTTCTTTGACCCGGTAGTTTCAAAACAAAACAAAAAAAATCGATTCAACTTTTAAACCTCGACCTTGAGTTGGAGGTCCTTGTACGTTCAATTTCTAATCTAACTTCTACATGTTGTATGAAAGAATTCTTTCTAAGTGAAAGTATTAAATATTGTTTTTTTCTATCATAACTTTTTATTAAATGACTACAATCAAACAAATTATATCAGATGAAATTATATATATATATATATATATATATATATATATATATATATATATATATATATGTATGTATGTATGTATTATTCTCTTATATAAAACTAAATTAGATTACTTAAATAAGAAATATATAATTAAAAAATTTAATATCGATTAATTATTCTTATTTAAAGATATTGTATTTATATAAATCGTAATCTGTATTTAATCATATTTTATGTGCATTGAATTAAAAATAAATAAAAATAGAAAAAAGTTTATGTGTAACACAGTGTAAGTAACATTTTTAAAACAGTCGTAAAACTAACTTTAAAAAAAATGGTACAAAAAATCTTGTTTCCCTTTGAATATTAAAATACATTATTTAATTTAAATTATACAGTTGAAAATAATTTAACTGCAAGCATTAAATGTCCTTTAAAAATTATTGAAAAGTGAGAAATTCTTATTTTTATAACCGAACAAATATATGAAAAAATTTCAAGCGCAAATAATTATCTCTTAACACAAAGAAAAATATAAAAATAAAATAAACAGAGGAATACCATTATATATAATAAAACTTAAAGTATAATTTCTTATTAAATTTGTAATGTCAGAACAAAATAACACTTCGTAGTTTTTAAGCACATATTAATGCAGGGAATTTATTTCGAATAATATATGCATGTAAACACGAAGATAGACTTTTTATTAATTTATTCCCTAAAACTTATGATCAAATTATTAGTATTAGAAATATGAAACATAAAGTATTTTATACAAATACAAATTTTTAGTTAATAATTTTTTATACTAATTGTTTCCGAAATTGGAAAAAGGGTGTTAAGATTTGAAATATATGTTAGCGGAAAATTAATGTACGAATACATAATGTACATTTTTTTGCCGAAACTAATATTTTTACATAAAAAATTTCAATGATAGAGACAAAGCAAACTTTTGATATGTTTCATGAACAAAATGAGCAACAGAACTTAAAACCATTCAAATTATTTGGTAAAAAAAAGTGGTTGCAGAGCCAGTTAATCTAAAAACAATAACAAAATTACTATAATTACTTACTCACACGCCATTTCATTTGATGATGCATATTACATGCTGAGTAAGCACAATAGTAGATTTCAAACAAAGACATATGAGAATCAATTGATTAAAATTTTAGAAGCGAAACTACATTAGGAAGTAAGCAGCTGCAGACAACAGATGTCGCTGTAATTTCAAGGGCAACCTCTCAGGACACTTCTGCACAAAGCTTTTTCAACAGATGAAACAATAACTTCTATGCGGGTTAAAAAAATATATACATCGTAAATTGTAATTGACAAGGAAATATTATGTTTCAATCAATCTTAAATAACAACACAATACATGATAAAAAAAAAGCTAACAGTGGATAATATTCATTTCCGCATGGTTTGGTGATAAAATATATGAAAACTGTATTTCTCATTTTAAATTATTTAAACTGATACCAATAAAATTTGTTTAATAAATTTAATATTTCATTCATAAGTGTAATTTCGAAAAATAAAAACATTGACTTACTTTTTTTTACTTGAAGTTGCATAGTGAAATGGACAAGTGTCTATTCTCAATGGTTTGGTATACACATTAAGATAAACATAAGCAATTTTGAAGCAATGTCAAATGATAAATATGGCAACTGACCTAAGCTAAATATCCTCTCTAACATGATGAAAATAGGAGAAAACTCAATGTTGCATAAATCCTATCAACACAGCAATCTTAACTTTGATTTAGAATCGAAAATAATGTAATTCACAACAAGAACAATAAACTCTTTCAAACGAACGGTCACAACTAATGATTTAGTAAGAACCGAAATTCACAACAAAAACAAGAAATGGTTTCATAAAAACAGCCTCCTTACTCATGTGAACTGTTGTCTTTTAGAACAAATTTTAAGTTGTATGTAATTTTAATTTTGCATCCGTGGGGTTACAAATTTATAAAAAAAATTGAAAGTCTTTTCATATTATATTTTTATATTATCTTAAAATTTTGCTCAGATATTTATAACTTTGTAAGACTTCAGCCAATACACATAAAAGTTTATTGTAAGAGGATTAATATCAAAATGGTAATTTTAACGCGAGAAAAAAAAGAATAATAATTCCATAACTTTTCATACATCATTCGGTCTTTCAAATATAGGGAAATAATTCAAGTATATGAAATAATTTTTTTTTAATTTTCTTTTGTTTAATCTAATTTCAGTGTTACTTTGCAACGTCATTAAAATAAATACCATTTAAAAAAATATATAAGAGTAAGTGTAGTGCCACGTTAATTAGAATAGGTGCTGGAACGTTTCTTTTGAGACATGTAAATAAGTTCGCTATTTAAGAAAAGTCTCACCAGAACGCAAATAAGCAATGAATACTTCAAAAGGCGGCCTCCAACAGTACAGATAGTCGAGAATACGATAATGTGTGTTTGTGTGTGTGTGTGTGTGTGTGTGTGTGTGTGTGTGTGTGTGTGTGTGTGTGTGTGTGTGTGTGTGTGTGTGTGTGTGTGTGTGTGTGTGTGTGTGTGTGTGTGTGTGTGTGTGTGTGTGTGTGTGTGTGTGTGTGTGTGTGTGTGTGTGTGTGTGTGTGTGTGTGTGTGTGTGTGTGTGTGTGTGTGTGTGTGTGTGTGTGTGTGTGTGTGTGTGTGTGTGTGTGTGTGTGTGTGTGTGTGTGTGTGTGTGTGTGTGTGTGTGTGTGTGTGTGTGTGTGTGTGTGTGTGTGTGTGTGTGTGTGTGTGTGTGTGTGTGTGTGTGTGTGTGTGTGTGTGTGTGTGTGTGTGTGTGTGTGTGTGTGTGTGTGTGTGTGTGTGTGTGTGTGTGTGTGTGTGTGTGTGTGTGTGTGTGTGTGTGTGTGTGTGTGTGTGTGTGTGTGTGTGTGGAATATCATATATGAGAATATATATACTTCTTTCTAAAGCTCAAATCTAAATAAAATTAAAAAAGTTTTCCTTAAAATATTACATTGCATAAATCGAACGAAACAAACTCTCTTTATAAAACGTATTATGAAATCGTTTTAATTTGTACATTATATAAATGATCTTAACTAGTAGAAAATAAAAATATCCGCAGTGGAACTTGAAATACCGTTAATGTACTGCAGCATAATTTAATTTGTTTAAACACAAATATGGTTAATAGTATATTAAAATCGATGATTTTATAAATAATTAATTAAGAACTCTTACTAGCTTGCTTATTACATTACATGTTCTTTAATATTTTAGGCGCTTATCTGATGAAAAAAAGGAAAATACAAGAGCCAAAATGGATTTTTTTTTCTGAAATCAGGAAATCCTTCTTCAGTAAGTACTGGCATTATTTTTAAAAGATTAATTATCTTAAAGAAAATAAATTTATAAAAATGTTATATTTAATTATTTTTCTATTCATAAAGTGAAACTTCTGGTAACTTTATTTAATAAACATTTTTTCTCTTGCATATTTAATTATAGTATAATCAAATCACCAGAAAATAATTTAAAACCTTCCAAAATAATATTTTATGAAGTCTAAATAGGTTAAAAAAAATAAGAGCCTAAAATATTAAAATATTCAATTTATAGTGTATTCACTTGAAATTATATATGCATATATATAGATAATGTATTGTTAATAATATTTTTGTAGTTTCGTTTGAAAAACTTTTCTTTTTTTTTTTGTTTGTATTAATTTTTCAATCTTTTCATTTTTTGTTAGTTAGAAGGTGCTGATAAAAGTTCAATTGTGTTCTGCTTTATTTTTGGAATATTTTTAAGATATGAATTTGAAAACATCTTTTCCTTTTCCCTTGTTCCTTTGATGAGATGGAACAATTTTTTTATTCTAATCTTCTTAATATTTTTTTCGAAAATTTTCTGATTTTAATTTTTACTTTTATTTGTTATTTTGTTATATTTTTTAATGTTTTTTCTTTTTTTCTGATTTTTCTTGTTTATATTTTCCTTTATTTTGTTGAGAAATTTAAAAAAAAAACTTACAACTATAATTACTTAATTTAATTTTTATTTTAATTAAAAGACTGAAAACTATATTTTATTTTAATTTTTTTGAACTATTTTTATTTTTTTATTTAAACATTATAAAAGATTCCATCACTCAACTAAGGTAAATTTTTGCTTTGAATAAAATTTCAAAGAGGAATGCAACTCTCTCTCTATTTTATAACTAAATATATAATCTTCCAGAAAAGAAAGAAAACATTTTAAAGAAAAAGTACTTTCTCATACTTGTGAGTTAAGAATAAAAATATTACAAAACAAGATATCCTCTCTTAGAATACAATAGCCCATTGATATAATCAAATAGTTGAACAAATCCAAACACAAAATTTTCGAAAATTAATACAAAAATTCTTTGAAAAATTAATTAATTTAAAAATAATGTTGTTATGCATTTCATAGTTAGATATGAACGTTTCTTTCTGTAATAATGAATACAAATGAATGGTTTTCTTGAAGCTACATTAGGAGACAACGTCTGGAATTTGTGATTTGAAATTCTTGACTAGCAACGGTTTCAAGGTAACGAATTGTTTATCTACAGCGGACAACCAACGCAACCTGTTTCCAAACACATAGCGATCTATACATACTGACGATTATCCTAATGAATTATTGGAATTCAATTATTTATGTTTTATTTTCTGCATTATAAAATCGGTTATAAAATATAACATGTTATCGCTAGCGATATCTTAATAATTAATGATAATCATTAATAAATTAAATAATATAGTGATTCTTGAACATGTACCAACAGTTTCGGACGGTAGTTTTGTATTAAATTTTAGTAATTATATAATTTATTTATGCATAATTAGAATATTTAAATTTGGAATAATTAAAATTCCATTTTTATTATTTTCATTCTCAGAGTTATCAAAAATATGTTTTTAACTTACTGCACTTTTTTTAATGGTTTAAAATTTATTTAAGAGAAGAATAGTCTTTTTTTTAAATAAAAATTTTTTTTAAATATTTTTAAGAATAGTCTTTAAAATGTTCTTCTATTAATCGCGAAATATGTTACTAATGAAATTATTGAACTATAAAATCTATTCAAAATTTGCCTCTTCCATGTAAATTGTTTCCTTATAATTATTTTGTGAAATTTAAAATTAGTTTTGAGAATAGTCTTAATTTTTGATAAGTTGTCAGTTTTACAGAATAGTCTTTAAAATGTTTTAAACAATTTCATATCATTTTCTTAAAAATATTTCAAGATTATTCTTAAAAATATCTTAATTTTTAAATACAGTCTTAAAAAGTATTTTGAACTATTCCAATTTATTATTCCATATTACTATTCCATATATTCTTCCCTTAAAAGTATTTTAAAACTATTCGTATAAATATCATAATTTTAAGGAATAGTTTTGAAAGTTTTAAGCCTTTCTTTAGTGCATTTTAAGAGTAGTTTTAAAAATAGTTTTCTTAAATTAGTTTAAAACACCACATTTTAAGAGAAGAACACAAGATCAAATTTATTAGGAAAATGATAAAAAAAAAAAAAAAACATGACATAGTCAATAAATTATTGTTAAATAATATATAATAAATCAATAAAATTATTGTTAAAAATATTTGTAATTATTAATAAAAACATTTTAAATAAAGGTCTTAAATATGTTTTGATGTTTACCGCGAAGTATGTTAGTAATGAAATTATTTAATCCTTAAAATCTATTTATAAAATTTATCACTTCTACATACAATGTTATCTCATAATTATTTCGTAAAGTTGAGAAAATATTTTTTTAATTGTTCTTAAAACAATGCTTTAAAATATTCTTAATGCTTCTCTTAAAAATGTTTTAAGATTATACTTAAAAATAACATTATTTTAAAAAATAGTTTCAAAAGTTTTTAACTATTCTTTAATACATTTTCAGAGTAATTTAAAAAAAAATTCTCTTTAGTGATTTTAAAACACTTTTAAGAGAAGAATACAAAAACAAAATTGTTAAGAAAATGTTAAAAAACATGATGGCTATTCAGTAAAATTATTCCTGATTGAATCACCGTCTGTATGAATGTGCTTACTCAATCAAAACCAGTATGAATAAATTTAAATTAATTATGCTTAATATATATACAAAGTAATTCCTCGTTATCTTTTGTTTATTCTTTACTTTAGATTTATATGATTAACCATTTTCAACAAAAATAAAAACTGCCATTGAAGATTAAAGCTGTTCCTACCGACTACATATTAAACTTTCCAGTTTTTCTTATCCAGGCTAACTAACAATTTTAAAATTAGACTTTCATTCAATAAAATTACATTCATAAAGAGGAAGTTCACAGGTTCATTTTCCCCTTTTGAAATATTTTTAAAGGAAAGTCAATAATAAATTTCCTTTGAAGCTCTTAGTTCTTTTAAAATAAGTTGTCTACCACGTGGAGCGTTTCTCGTGGCTTTGATCCAAATGGAGAAGAAAAATTGAGGTCTCAAATAATGTCAGCAGCAATGCAAACTTACATTTGCACCTATCTATTTTTATTTTAATTAATTTTTATTTTAATTATGTCTATTATAAAATAGAACCAATAAAATTATATAATTAATTTGTCATGTTTGTATAGCAATGAATCTTCATCATTTCATAAATGTGTAGCAATGTCACCAAATTACTTTATATATTTTAGGAGCAAAATACATACGCACACAAATATTATTTTATTTTTTAATAAATTAAATATTTTAAAATTATTCAAAAACCAGAAAAATTTTTAAATTTAATAAAAAAAATTATAGATATCGCGATACAAATTTTTTTGCGCATTTTTCTGCATTTATTTTAGTATTAAATAGCTGTAATCTTGTTTCAATATTCTGTTATGATCATTATTTATTTAAAAAAAAAAAAACCTATATTTTTTATTTTATTGGATAAAACTAATCACTATTTTAAAGACACAAAGATATTATATTGTTTCTTTAAAACTTTAAATTCCTTAAAATAAAATAAAATTTAAAAAAAAATTTTCTATTATGTTAAATTTTTTTATAAATTGAAAATGAATGAATATGTTATATTATGTTTATTATCATCAGAATTTTTTTAGTTTTCTTCCCTTGTAATTGTTTTTTCCAAAAATAATAAATTATTTTTAATAATAATTTGTAATGAACAAACGGAGTTTATTTGAAGTACAATTTACCCAATAATTATCTAATGTAGATAATTATTGAGTAATTTGTTACATTAATTATGAATTAAGACAATCGTCAATGTCCAAGTAGAAGGATATAGTTTCGATTCTGACCACTGTTTAACGATAGAAGAGTATTTTTCTATTGAGACAAACATGTGTGCTTATTTGTCTGAGTGGATGCTTGGGAGATTTCCTAGTTGCCTGCCTCGTGGTAAGCAAATATGGTTAGCTTTGGATGAAAACTCCTTCGGGTAAATAAATAAGAAATATGTTCGAATGATAGCTTTCATTGAAAACAATTAACGTAATAAAATAATTTCTCTCTATTTTTCACAAATGTACTTACATTAAATAAATTCATAAAATTATTCTATAATTCTCATTCTTATATTCATTACGAAATTCTTATTTTAAAAACTGAAATAATACCGAAACTTCTGTTTTTTTTTTTTTTTTTTTTCCATTAAATTTTATTTGAACACCCGTTTTTAAATTTTCCCATTCTAATTATTACAGAAATAGTACACAATACATTAATAACATAATATTTCCTCTGCATTAAATAGAAGGGTAAAAATAATGATTAATATAATAATATTGATTAGAAAAGAATGAGAATAGTAATAAATGTTGATAAACTCAAAAAAAAATTTTTTTAATTGTTCTCAACTACATTATTTCTTGTTTGTAAAATGATTCAATTGAATTAAATTGGTTGATCACTTAAGACGATTAAATACAGAGTTTGGGGTTTTAGCTTTCCTAGTTTAACCGCATCGTCTAAATCAAAAGCGTGATTATCTGTTGGCGCATTTTTATGTTTTTAGGAAAAATAATTGTTCTTAAGGAAGTTTCTTTTTTAATTAGAATTACAGTTTTCCATTTAGAATCCTTTCTTGCAATCTTAAAAGAGCATTCATCCCTGGCTAAGAACCCGTGGTCTTAATGGAAAAACCTGGTACAATATATTGTTACTCAATCTCTACTGCGCATGCTTTGTGGAATTTTATATTGTGATAATGAAATATATTCACTTTCCTATGAATAAAATACTTTTAAGCACTCATAATATATAAATTAGCTGCATGTATGTTTCTTCGATATTGGCGAGATTGTACTTCAACTATTCTACTGAAATAAACAAATATACTTTTCTAAATTAAACTTGCGGTTTCAGTTTTGGAACATGAGAGCAACTTGCTTTTCGTTTGAAGCAAAATCTCTAACACTAAAAGCGGTCATTTTGAAGACTGTAAAAAGAATTTAAAATATGTATCTTAACGTTAACTATTATTTTAATGAAAATATTTAGATGAGAAATTAATTACTTCTATAAGAATGCTAAGAGTAGCTTAATTTTAGGATAAATATAGAAATTAAATTATAAGACTATTTCTTTAAATATTGATTTTACATAAATTTAATCCGAACAATTCCATTGTCTTACAATATTTCTTTGTTTTAAAGTAAGATTTTTGAATTCTTATTTTCAAAAATGCTATTTTTAGATATTCAAATCTTGAAAAATCCATTTAAATTAATAGCATTTTGTATAATATTTTCAATAAAAAAGGGAGTGAGTGCAAGCAAAATTTCACATTAATGCTTGAAAAGGCAAAACAATAAAGTAAGATGAAAATTTTATGAAGTCAAGACGTTTTAGAGAACCTTATGTTTCTATTCAATTTTCAACAATGCTTTTCTAATTTGATGAAATCTCTAAATAAATTCTTAATAGAGAATGTGTCTTACATATTATTTGTCTATTTACAGCTTATAATTATTAAATTAATTTTCATTGCATTATTGATTTTTATGAAATTTTTATTAATAAATTATATACAATTATTAAACTGTTTATAAATTTTTAATATCTTTACAATGCATCATTCGAGGCAATTAAATGAACGCAGTTCTAAGCACAAAAACCACGTTATTTCATTCAAAACAATTTACAGTGTTTTGATTCCTTTTTTATGTATTATATGCAAACAATTTGAATAAAATTCTTTAGATATTTTAGATTAATCTTCAAATTTAAACACCAGCTAGCTATTCAGATCAGGTAATTAATGGTTCGATTCACTTCAAATAAACTCAAATTATTAATTTACTTAAAAAAATAATCTGTTGATTTTTTTCCAAAATAAAAATAAACATCTTTTTCAGAAAATAATAGAAAAATGCATCATAGGATTTTTTAAAAGAACAATGACTATTTAACAATAAATGAACTTATAATTCAAAATAATGTGTCAAATATTTTGTTTCAAACTATTTATATGATGTATATAATATACAAAAAGATTAAACATAATGTAAATAATGATAATACACATGCATATCTTGCAACATACGAAATTTATCATGTAAGGCATTAAATAATGTAGTAAGCATATATGTATTATATTTTGCTAAGTTATACTACACACATATATGCTATTTTTTTTTTATAATATATAATCTGAATTTTATTTGTAAAATAATTCACGAAGAAGGAGGTTAAATAGATTCATGTGTAACATGATTTACTGATAGATATTTTATATAGACCAAGATAGAAAAAATTTTCACTAATACCTTCAACTCCAACTCGACATATTACGAGAATAGAGATTTCTGGAACCAAAGTGAATCTTGTAGAAGAGACTATTGCGAACATTTAGAAGCATTAATAATTAATATTCCATGGTTGGAGTCGTAGCTCTCCTAAATTTTCTAAACTCACACCAAAAAATTTAAAAATTTGAATATTACCATGCAATTATTTTAAAACAAACTACCTCTTAAGAAGATGGGAAAATGTTCAACACAATAAGATCTCCAAGGAAATATAAACCTTACAATCTTATATATTTAAAAACTTTAGTTTTTAGAAAAGCATTTGAATAAATGTATTTAATGCACAGCCTGCATTATCTAGCTACTAGAATTTCTGCAGAAAGAGCCTGCAGAACAGCTGATGTTTCCAAAATGCATCCTTTCATGCAGGAAACAGCAGCATCACATTTTAGTCCCGCATTCCTCATGATTTGCATGGAAAAGGACAGAAACACCCGCTCTCACCTGGAAACTTTCCCTGGGCAGCAGCGGCAGACGTCTTTCAGAGCAGATCTCCTCGGCCATGGGAATCCAATTGCAGCGGCTCCGTCCACTTGGAGAGGTGGGGTCATAGTCTGCCAAGTCACTGAACCGATCGCAACGGAGCTCGGCTTTCTCGCAGGGAGAGACAGGGTTGCCGGGAAGAAGGAGACGAGAACGTCGCCAAGCACTTCCACGCCAAGCAGATTGCTCTTGAGCTTCCCCTGCCACGATGGAGGCACTCTCAGGATCATTGAGAGGATGGAGAAATGCAAACTTGTAGAAGCTCTTACGCAAATCGATCCCCTTTTTGGAATATCTCCGATTCTTTTACAATTAATACAATTTAATTTCTACGACAGAAAAAGCGAGCAAGAGAAGTATTTAAATGTATCTGTCAAAGAACCCTGGAAAGTTTTTATAAATTTAAATTTTTATCCCTCTTTAAAGAATGCTTCTAAACTTCTAGTGCAGGACTATCTTAAGAAGTAGATAAGTCATGGTGATTATATCAATAAATCGAAATTTTAGATCGAAAATATTTTGTTCAAAATATTTGGATCTAAATATACAATTTGAGGCAGTCAATAATCACTTATATGGCATTCCATTTTTCCAGTATGGTACACTCATATTTTCATAGGTTATAAAAATATTCTAAATATATATTATCTCCTGATATACGTTAAAATAAATGTCTGTAAAGTGTTTGCAAAAATCGCATAAATGAAATAATGAAATGAAATAAAGATTGCATTGGAAGTGTGATATAAAAGAAGAGTTGTTAAACTTCAATTCTACTGAGAAGCAATGAAAAATCTTAATAAGCTTATGTGCTTTTCTATACCTTAAAAATATTTCTTAACTTTTAGAACAGAAGTATCCCGAGAAATAAATTGGTCACATTGCTTACATAAAATTTGAAACATTTTGATTTAAAATATTTAGATCGAATTACTTCGGTCTAAATAAAGAATAATGTTGGATAGCCTATATTTATTTGCGTGGAATTCAGTTTTTTTCATCATTGTATACTGAAATATTATGTTACGTCATTATGTGTGTGTGTGTGGGTGTGTGTAATATACATACTATAGGATTCCCTTCCCATAGCAGAGACTACTGCATAATTCAGCAAATTAATGCATCCTATATTTCATTAATGCAATTCAATTGTTGCCTAGTTATCAATAAATTGTTGCCTAGTTTTTTTCGGTGACTTTTAATGATTACATTATCAGGACACACTAATGATGCTTTTGTGTTTTTAAGCAAGGAATTTTAGAGTACCGCAGTACCGCTCAATTTTCATAACAGATATAATAACATACTCATTGTTTTCTTACAGAATTCACGCATTTTTACTCTATCAATTAAGAATTATGTTGAAAAATGAGATTTATATTTCACGTATAGTATTTTTAAAACACTTTCTTTATTTACTATATTACTGTAGAAACTTAAAAATGAAATGACATTTTTTTCACACAGCAAATAATTGGTGTTCCATTTTTATATTATTAAATTACTCTTCTACATTATTATTATTTCTCAATTACCATTGAAAATTTGTCTTTATGAAACAAAATTAAAAGTTATCGATATTTTTTTTAATTTTATTAGTGTTTAATTTTATTTATATAATTAATTTTAACAAGATCTTATTTGAATAAACTACTAATATATATGCTATGTTTTTCATAGTTTAATAGGAAAATAACATCTAAATTTCACTTTTTTATTGCTTTTTCATTTATTATATGATATTTTATTTTAGCCCCATATTTTTTTCATGACTTATAAAAAATATTTTTGGAAATCTTTGTGAAAGTATCCAAAATTTGAAAACCTCCACAATTATTATTGAAATTTGAAAACATCTAAAAATTAAGGGGAATTCATGAAAAGAGTATTGACTAGCTATATCTTTACATCTTCTTACAAACCTATATTGACAGTGAACTAGATGTTTTAAAGATCTAGTTCACTAGATAATATATATCCTATTTGCACTAGATGCAAATCTTTAAAATTGTTTTAAAGATTTGCATCTAATTCTTAGGATGATATAAAAGATTAAATTTTTATGTAATCAAAATGTTATCAAGAATCACTGTCAAAAAGATTTTTTTCAGTTACCAGTGCCGCATAAGCATTTGTTTTCCGATGAAATGCCAATAAGGATCAGAATATCAAATCGAATAGATTCTAAATGCCAAGCTGAAGAACACCGTTTCAAACAGAATTTACACTCTTAAAATAATCGAGTGGATTTCACTCAGAAGGAGTGAAATTTCACTCTTTCATTGTCACAAAACTCAACCAATCTTTAAGATTGAAATGCACTCTTTGGAAAGATGTGGGTAAACCACTCCTTTTAAGAGGAGTAACAACATATCGTTTAAAGGGATAAATTAGATGAAAAAAAAGAGTGAATTTCAATCTTTTATAGAAGTATTGCTGATTTTTTTATATTGACAATTTTGTGAAGAAATTAGGTTTTGAATTCTTTATTTTAAAGTTTTTTTTCCCTCTACAATTACAATATAAAGATATGATTTCTTTAGTCAATAATATAACAGTACAGTTGAATATGACATTTTAATTGATTTGGATAATTATAGTGGTTTTTAAATTACATACAATATTAAGCAATTTGTTCAGCCATTTATTTCATTACTTACATATATTTAGTTTTACGTGTAAGTGTAGACTCTCAAGAAAAAATCGTCACACTACTTATTTTTCAGTTTAGTTTACTAGGAGCCCATAAATACAAAATTAACTTTTACAAACGTTATTAATACAACAAATAATACACAATTTAAAAATACATAAATATTTTATATAATTTAAGTTCTTTTGAAAAAAATTCTTTAAAGTAAATTTCCCAAAAATAAATTTTAAAATTTATTTTTGAATATTGAGAATATGCTTTTTAAAAGTTACAGGAGAATAAAGAAAAATATTTACAGATTATCCTGTTGTTTATTATTAGAATTATATTCAGCCTAAAAAATTTACCATTCTTAACTCTCATATATTTATTCCATGTTATAGGACAGGTTTTTGAACATATGATAATATTCTAGGAGCATATTATGCAGCATACCTTTACTAAAAAAACAGTCAAATTATGGATATTAAAAATCAAATTCCAAATTTATCTGTAATAAAGGGAATAATTATTTATATTAAATTAATAGAACTTTTAATTGCAATTTAAAGCAAGAGTAATTTGTGAAAAATGTCATTTTCATTAATTAATTAATTAAAACTTAGTAACTGACGTAAGTAAATTAATGATTATCTAGCAGTTTTTGAAAAATTTTTATAAGCATGTGGCAAAAATGATAAATTATTGATATACAATGAAACAAATACAAAATAATTTTGGATTTTTTCTTTGTTATGAAAAAGATATAGCCCCTATCATAATTCACAAAATGGATTGTGACATATTAAATAAAAATATATTCATGCATACATAAATTTATTTCTAATTTTAAAGCATTTTTGAATCAATCAACTGTAATTGAAAAACAGATAATTTTTTTTAATAAATGAATAATTTTTTATACAAATTACAACAAAAAAAATTTAAGCTGTGATTTTGTATCATATATACTAATATTCAAATACTTAACAAATAAAATGATTTTTTAAAATACAAGATTGCAAACTACAATATAATAAAAGATGTAAGCAATACTGAATATTTTGTAAAATATAGATTTTAATTACTATCTTTTTGATCCTGGAATCATTAAACAAATATCAAAATAACAATAATATCTTTCTTCCATTTTTATTTTAAAAAAACCCTTTCTCTATAAAATTTCACCTAAATTTTTTGGCATTAAAATAATTTAAAACATATTATTCACATGCAATTAAAAAACTTGGAAATGCATGTAAAGCATGTTTCATATTCTACCATTAAAAATCCAGATATTCAAATTATGTAAGGAATTGTAAATTATGATGTGCTTAAGTAATTGTGGCATTGTTAGAAAAAATAATGTTGATATAAAAGTTTAGAATTTTCATGAATATTTTAAAATTCATCCCCAAATATGCAAAAAATACAGATTTTATATTACCAATACTACGTTGAAAGCGGCCAATTTTTGTTACTTAGAGAAATAAATTCTGTAATAGAATAGAGCAATAGATGGTCTATTTTTCATCACAAAATGTTATTTTCTTCACAAGTTCAAATATTTTTTCTTAATGAATTTCTCTAGGCATTTCAAATTGTAATCATTTTATCTGAAAGGAAAAATAAATACATGAACACATATGTGTTTTACTCAATAATATCATACAAGTAAAAACTATTTATCGTCAAGTGAATAAATACTGGATTTTTATTATTTTAAACTATTAAATTCAAATTAAAAATTTGGAAAATTTTAAATGAATCATAAATTTGCCATAAAGTTAATAAGGATTTAGTTTTAGCAGTAAAAACAAACAAAATTTTACTTCAAAATAGATTTAAAAACATTATTAAGTTACCGCGTTTTTACATAAACATAGAATATTACCTCAAACTTTTAAATACGTAGTACAAGCACATTGAAATTAATAGTTTTAGTAAGAACAAGAGTTAACATTTTCTCAGTCTCCATAAAAATTATTTTGATTACTTATTATACAAAATATACCTGATCAGCCATTTCTTCCTTATATTGCATTTCATCATCTTCAAAATAAACTCCACGTTTCAGATTTGCTTTTCCTAATTTTGTTTTTTTATTTTTTCTTCGATGATAATAATGGCAACCATAAAATACGAATATAAATTATATTTCCATCGACAAAATGTTTAGCTGTAAATTTTAAAATATAGAAATTAATAGATTTTGATATATACAATTCCTTTTCGTTTTATCAACGAATGCTTTTACTTAGTAACAATGAAATCAAAAATTATCAGGGAAATTTTAATTAACAAAAGACATATTGTCATAAAATTTTAATAAATAAAATACATACTGTCAAGTAATATTCTGCAGATAAATATTTGTTTTATATTGTATTAACATTTAAATTAAAAATCTTCTACTTTTATTTATGAAAAATTTAATGATAATAAATGATAATAATGGCAACCATAAAATACGAATATAAATTATATTTCCATCGACAAAATGTTTAGCTGTAAATTTTAAAATATAGAAATTAATAGATTTTGATATATACAATTCCTTTTCGTTTTATCAACGAATGCTTTTACTTAGTAACAATGAAATCAAAAATTATCAGGGAAATTTTAATTAACAAAAGACATATTGTCATAAAATTTTAATAAATAAAATACATACTGTCAAGTAATATTCTGCAGATAAATATTTGTTTTATATTGTATTAACATTTAAATTAAAAATCTTCTACTTTTATTTATGAAAAATTTATTCCTATTCATTGGTAAAATGTTGTATTTGATATTAATCGCACTTTCAATTCAGTACAATACAATATATTAAATACTATTTCTATAATATACATTGGGGATATTTAAATCAACGAGAAAATTACTTCACTCTTTCGAAAATAAAGGAATTTAAAAATCCAATCATTGTAATTTAATATTAATTTATAATGAATTAAATTTTGGCAGAAAATAGTATTTGAAATAAAAATTAAGATTTCCAAACACATTGTTATACTACTAAATATTATCAATTAATCAGAAATTTCAATTACTATAAATATTTCATGAATATGAATTCATTCATATCACTTTCGAATACCAAAGTTTATATAAAGGTGAAAAATCACAAATATGAAGATTTGAATGGAGTACTAAATTCCTCCATTTTTAGCGAAACTAAAACGAAAGAATAGAGCCAAGTGATTATTTAAACCAATCAGAGCACATCACATTTGCTTTGTGACATAAACAAGTCAAAAAAAGAGTGAACATTGCTTTGAATCGAAGATGGAGTCTTTGAAAGAGAGAACTTCTCTACCCAATTAAGTAGAAAAATATTCATTTTGTATCTTTATGGAGTACAAAATATCCGTCGGTCATCGAGTAGAGAAAAACTACTCGATTTTTTTAAGAGTGTACCTCATACCTAAGAGCGAATAATCGACGGATATGATCTCATATTTCTTTAAATTGTGTCACCTCCTCCTTTATCTTGGAAACATGCGATTTCTTTAAGATCATAAATGGGAGTATAATTGAAAAGTACCCTGAAAAGATATTCAGTATTTCAAATTAAGTCTGTAATGTGGTCATTTTAGATTACAAATAAATGTTACCTTACTAGCACAAAATATTTCTCCATTTTAGATCTAAGCCAGGAGTTACCAAAGTGTTCGATATTAAATTCTGATATTCAATATGGTATAATTAGGGGTCGATTTAACGTATAACTCGTTTAGGAGTTCATATGCAAATACCTATTCTATTTGATCACAAGTTTATTGATAACAACCCAGTACATTCAATTTTCTTTTAGCTAGTTATTTGTAATTGCAATATAGTTTAGTAAAATGTTTACAATAGATTATGCATAATATTTAATTTTTAGTCCAATCATATTTTTAAGTAGTTACTTATTTTTTTTTCTACCTCTTAAATTTTATGAATTTTGCGGTATGTTATTCATTCTGGGAAGTTTATTCATTCTAGTTTTATGGTAGTTCTTTTTATGTTTTGCTACAGATGGTCCAAGTTATTCATATTGTTTCATCTCCTTTTCGCATAAATGGTTTCAATTCTAGAGAGTAATAATTTCTATACATATTTTACTTTTTATCAGCAACATCTTTAAATTTGTTTCTTTTTCCTTAAAATAGATTATTTTCGATAAATAATAATTTTTTGGACCATTCTTTTGCCGCAACGGTATCATAGCCAATAGAATATAATGGCGACAACATTCGGTGAAATATTTAAAATTTTATTTTATTCCTTCACCAATGAAAGAAAGCTTTGTCTCCTTTGAGAGAAAACGTTTAGTAATAAAGCCATGAAACCAACCAAATTTTTGTAAAAAAATTACTTCCAGAGAATACATTACTTAAAGAAGCATGTGTAAATGACCATCCGGTAAAATCCTAGGAGAACTCACACCCTGAAAAAAACAGAAAAAAAGCACCAAACCAGGACGAAATTTCAGAAACAGTTTCTGTATCCATATCCAGTGTATCAAAGTAAGGTTATCAAGATTGGCACAAGCCACAATTATCGCCAAACAAAATCATTCGCACTAAGGTTGTGGGCTCGGCTAGGATCCAACCGACTATCCTTAAAACAATTTATTAAACTATTCACTATAGTTGATATTGAATCCGTGTTAATATATTCATGCAATACTCTTTTTAATATTGCAAAAAAGAGATTCAATAGCAATGTATTCAAACCCAGAAGATATAGTTATATTTGCTATAAAAGGTATATTTAAAGCTGCAATTCAAAAATGATTCCACTACAGTTTTAAAAAATCTACCACTAAGTGTAAATTTAGTAGGGAAAAAAAGAGTAATTTAAATTAAATGAAAGATGATATGGAAATATTATGGTTTTATAAGTAAGAAGTTGTAAGTTCTTTTATTCAACTTGGTGAAATTACTTTTGGAAGTTCTTCATGAAAAATAATTCAGTAAAATAAAATGACAAATAGCTTAAAATTTTATTTACGAAATAACTTGAAGCTAACATAAAAAGAAAATTACATCAGTATTTAGGTTGTGGGTTGGGTTGTGGCCGGCAGTTTGGGAGCTCTTTGCTAAAGTTGCTTATAGCTCACTTATCAGTATTTGGAAGAACATTTAAAAAAATCATTAAATTTCAATAAATAATACAATTCAGGAATTATTGATGTGGTTCTTGTAGTGGGCCGCTTTGAAACTTTACTTGAGGAAAAAGTACCTGGTATACATACCGTACATTGTGTCTTACACAGAACTTAACTAGAAATAATATATCTGTTGGTAGATTTTCATAATGCATTATAGTTATATATTAAATCAATTTATCAAGTTAGCACACAATTACTTAAATCAAGACTTTTTGCTAAACTTAGCCAGAAAAATGATTGACAATCAACCAATTATTAACATTGAAATACCAAGGTTGTCCAGAGATGCATGTTTACAAATACTTGTTAAATTGCTTGAAGCAATTTTAGATTTTTTTCAAAAAAATTTACCCAGCCTTAATAGAATATAAAAAGATAAATTTTCACCAGACGTATTTTCAAAACTAATGATATTCAAATACGTCTCCAAGGAAGATTATTTTGATTAAAACATGGACTACTATTTGAATATTTCTAATTGAACTCACATAAATTTTCATTGGTACGTGAAGTTTTTCATTATTTTACATGTCGTAAAAAAATTAGAAATAATCAATGAAGAGTTATAAATATGTGTAAATAATCAAAAACAATTAAGCGATGTTTTTAAATTACTCTTTGGAGACATTGAAAGTTTATAAATTTCAGAATAGATTATCATGCCACTTGTTGCTTAAGTTGAAAATATTGACAGAGATTTGAAAGGTGAATCATAGTTGTTGAATTTGAAGCAAAAATGTTTTTCAATAATCTGACTGAATAAATTATTTTGGATAAATGTAAATATATTACGAAAAAAAAAAAAACTTTTGAAATATGACATTTTTTTAACTTCTCAAGCTCATGTATATAATTGATTCATTTTAAATCAATTTTTAGCAAAACAGAGAAATAAATTTAATGGAGAATTCTGAGATGATTCAAGACTAAAACTGAGAATTTCGAACCAAAAGTTGCTAATTTAACAAGCGTCACCCAACAACAGCCTTTTCACTTATTTAAGCAAAAATTTTAATAAAATAATATATTTAAGAAGCAGGTAAACTTCTTTTCTTTTTTGTTGTTTTTAATAGAAGACGGTCGATAACAAAACTGCAAAAATTTTAGAAATCATATTCAAAAATGTTTGTCGCCACTTGATAAAAGTAGCGGTGCCAAAAGTATTAATACTGAGTGAAAATCAAATGTTTGTAATGATAATTAAGAGTCTAAACCACCAAAACTCTATCATTCCAAATCACAAGAAACTTCTCTAAATAATTTTTAAAAAATTTACTCTTAATTGCAGAACCGAATCCGTAACAATGAGTTAAATCTTATTAACATTATAAATTATATCTTAACTATAAATACTTATGGAATCATTAATCAAAATATTAGAAATCGCATTTAACTTAAAATTTTGTTTGGAATCCGAAATCACAATGAAAAATCAGACTCATTGTTTTATTGATAAAATAAAGTAAAAACAAATCCTTGAAAATCAAATTTGAATATATCATTATTTCTTCTTGTGTTTACGACTTAAATTTCGACATGGAAAAAAATGGAAAACACGTAGTAAAAAATGTAAGTAAATTATTCAAATTATATCTCATAATTTGACAAACAGACTATATACTGTTTTATAATTTTTTGTCAACTTCTTATTTCATGGAGTTAATCGATTTGGCAATTGGAGCAATCACATAATAGTTTTTGTGGCAATTCTTTTAATACTGGCACCTACTAAATACCATAGCCTCTATAAATGCGATATGATCTCTCTGATTTTAAATAATGCATAATTGTTTAAAATAACATTATAACAGTATATCTACAGTATAAATATATGTTTAAATTATATATTAATTATATGTTTAAAAAACAGTATATATATCTACAGTATAACTTTTTCTTATATAATACATTTTTAGTTTCTTTTTTTTTAAATATCTAAATTATAAAATAAATTTCTTTTAATTTGTTCGCTTGTTGTTTTATTTTTAACAATATATTATAAATCGATATTTAATTAATAAGCACCGGTTAAAAAATGATATATAAATAAACAGCTTTGGACTCGGTACAAGGAAGTAAACAATTATCTTATTATCTTTTTTACAATTATCTTTCACAACAATTATCTTTAAAAAGATTCTTGAGTAAAAATTGTTTTCGTGATTTCCTGTTACTGTTATCTACTAAAAATTTTAGAAGAAATTCTAAAACTAAAAAAAACATGTACAGTAATATTTGTTTATCATTATTTATTATAGATTTTGTATTAGTGTGCAATAACTTTTGGGATCATTATTTATTAAATAAGAAAAAGGCAGATCTGAATAAGGATTTTATGCACGAGAAAAATATAATTTTTGTTTGACAAGCATAACGGAATATATTGCCATAAGAATCTCAAAAACAAAGAGCAAAATTTAATAAATATTATGAAAGAAGAATTTATTCAAATCTTTTATTACATTATTGTAGATACTTGAAAACATATCTGAATATATATTGTTATTCATAGTACTTTGGGTAGTTAAAGCATGTTAGAAAAACTCATCATAAGAAAATGCATCTTCTAATCCCTTTAAAAATTCAGAAATTTATGGATATATAATCAAAAAAACGTTTTTAATGAATTCATTTTATGCTTAATGTATATTACTTTAATTTAGATGAGACTACAAAAATTTAACTACAGTTTAAAATGTCCAATAATAAACATTTTCAGTATATTTATTTTTAATTAGAAATACAGTATGTTGAATGCAATTATAAATAAATATACACTCTTCAACCATTTAAATGACCTCGTTTGTTAGCTACTACAGTGACACTTTTAGAACATGAGAACTAATCGGGTCAGTATCGATTGTGTAAAATGGATTCCGAAACTCTATAAACGTGCTCTAGAGGTGAAAGCCGAACCTTCAAGCAACGGAACTGAAGACAAGAAATAAGAATTCAGCTGATTATTTTCCAGATATACTATCAAAAAAATAATATCTATGAACAGTCATAAGGATAGATCACGCAATTGAACCAAACAGAATATCAAAAGATAATCATAGTACTGTATTGCGACCCAAAGATAAAAATGCTGGATTTAATTTTACTACGTTCATATAAATCTTATATTACTATATAGTATATTAAATGTTTTATACCTAACTCGTTATATAAATGGAAATCTCAATAAAATAAAAATATGTATGAATATGTGTGACACATGTTAAAACTGAAATAAAGGAATTTATGTGATAGAAATAATTATATATAGAATAGAACAAACATAAAACAGCGTCATAATAAAATGACTGATTACGAAATCCTCATGTTATGGGAAAAATTAAATGTAAATATGAAAATTCCACTTAACATCAAATTGAAATATTATTTCAGAAAAATATTCCTTTTAACACAAGAATTAAATAAACATCTCAGACATGAATATTTCTCTTAACATGAGATATCAAATTAACATTTCACATGAGTAATTCAACATGAAAAATTAAATTAATATGTTTCAAAGGAATTTTCCTCTTAATATGGATAATTAATATGTTTTACTTATGTATATAATTAATATGTAATTATTTAGATTAAAATTCCATCTTAAACGAAAAAAATTTATTTCATATTTTTGTTAAAACATTGAAAAATATACCATCCCGATTTAATCAAAGAAATAACGTCACTTTTAACGTAGTTCTCAAACAAAATTCCCGTCACTTTTAACGTAGTTCTCAAACAAAATTCCCGTCACTTTAATTCTACATATTTTATATGTTAACAAAATTCTAATCACTGCGAGAAGAGTTGAGTATAATTTTAAGAAAAGTGAACACATCACAGAGAATAGCAATTAATGCAAGAACTAAAAGACACGCAGACATGAGACACAGAATGATTTGAGAGATAGAGCGCGATTTGTTGAAGTAACGAATTTTATAGAATGTTAATTCTGTTATGCTAATGCAATTCGTGACTAAAATACAGATATCTGAAAGTGGCATTGCCGAGTTTATCGTGTCAAAAGAGTAATAAAAATCATAATAGCCCAAACATTGTTGAATACTGGGTCATTGTAGGAGCTGATGATACACTTTTCCTAAAAGTTTTAAAGTTATATTCAAATAAGATTCTTAAAAACATTTTAAGACTTAATCTAAATATTTTGGCATTGTTACAACTGAAAATAGTCAATTATGTAAACATTTAATTATTTTGTATTCCTCATTTCGGTGTTATACAACTATAAAACCACTGTGATATGTAAATTTTTTACTATGAATAATATTTTTTTAATAAAATTCAGTTAATATGAACAAATAAAATGTAAAATATATGCAGACAAGTTTTAAGAAACATTTCTAATACATGAAATACATTGTCAATATTACAATTTTTTTTATATACATTCAAATAATTTTTACAAAGATCCTCTAATTAAAAACAATCTTTCTTAGAAATAAAAAAAATTTTTTTTTACCTACCACTTTTCTGAATAATTTCATATAATTGATTTTACTTTGAAAAGCTTGTACGCAAAGATTAGAGAATTTTGTTTTATTCATCAATGACAGCTTTTCCAATTTACTTACAAAAAAACATTAATAATTGTATATTTATTTGCATTTACTTATAACATTTCCAAATAAAACATTTCCAATGCCGCAAAGATTCAACGAATACATGCTCGTTGAATCTGTATAATCGAAAGTCCTGTGATCAACCGTAGAGCAGTTACAATGAGTGTAATGGTCTCGATAAAATTTCCTCCTTTCTGGAGGGCCGGAGTGGATTATTTGGTGGTGCCATCTATCGGAGGAATATTTAGAGCAAAGTCGTACTTTCACCTTCGTGGTGCGCTGGTTAAACGAAAGACGCGCCCGTATATGCATCGGCATGACCAGCTTGACCTGTCCAAGTGTTTTAAGTAATAACAGAGTAGACACAAAATAATTCTCGTTATATTAACAGCAAAAAAATATCTGTTAACCATGTCCTAGTACTTCACGCATTACCTTAACATATTAAACAAGCAAATATTTGCAGTATAATACCATTGAAGCTAAGTGTGAAGGTCAGATAATCTTCAGTATACTCACATTTTAAGTAATAATGTGATTAAAGCGAACCACATATTCAAAAATGAAATATAAATTAAGTAAAAACATTTGACCTGCAGATGTTTTCAGCAAATATTAGCATTCAAAAATGGCATTCGCATTTCAACAAAAAATCCCAGGGATTAAGAAAGTTCAAATTCATTACTTACCAAACAATAGTATCACGAACACCAAAGCTATCAATGCGCAATTGATGTATCACTTTTATGCTTATAAAAATATATTGGACAATATTTCTTAAAGCAGGCTAAGCCGATTATTGTAGTCTCAGCTTACTCGCCAAAATACATCACATTTAAAAGACACGCTCAATAAAGCAGATGGTATCGCCAGTAAAACAAGAACAATACAATTCGCCGATTTAAATTCAGATCTCGAAAACTGGGAAAATGTTTGAAACATGTACGAAAACGCCTACAGCATCTGATGGTTTTCTTGCGATATCCACTCCACTAAACTCACAGTTCCGTTGGTTTAGTTTAATGTCCAGTGGTCACATTTTCCACACGAGGATTAATCAGGCCAAAACTGAGTTTAAAATGAATTCCGAAACACACTATAAATATTAATGCCTAAGGTAGGATTCGAACCCATAAACTGTTGAACCGAAGATCAGAGTGCTAAAAGACTGTAATTAGAACTATTGTTAAATAGGTATGTTGTCGTGATCAGTTGAAGATAAGAAATCTAGTCTGTATTCATGTTCTGCGCAAAAAATATTTAGATATTCATTGCTTGCGGTATAAAATTTCGAATTAATTTTTAAGATTTTTTTCATTTATTAAATAAAAGTTTAAAAGAGTAAATTTATAGTTCTTATATAATATTTATATAAAAATATGAAGAAAAGATGTGCATAGAAAGTTTTCAGTTCTTATATTTAAAATTCTTTAGATAATCAATTTTCATACTTAAAATTCTTTTATAATTAAAATTATAAGCAGTTATTTATTGTAACTTTGTTTTTCTCTTTACATTTCCATTGACATAAAGAAAAAAATAATTTAGCAAATTCGTATATTGAAGTCTTTATTTCTTAAGGAAAAAAAATTTTTGTTTTTAAATATAATAAAACTTTATTAGTTGTATCATTTGTTAGTTTAAAAAAATTCCGATCGCACAAACATAGAAGTTTGAAATAATTCGAACAAGTCTTCAATAATAGTGTGTACGATATAACAAGCTTCCTTTAATAAAATTTGATTTCATCCAGACACCTATAGGATAAATTATTGGTTTATTTACAATGAATGCAATTAGTGAACGATAACCAAAAGAAAAATTTCATTCTTAATAGCTGACATGATGTCGATTTAAAAGTATAAGTTTATATCCGTGGAAATGAGAGAGCGGGTGCCCTGGTTAAAAGGAGCTGACTAAAAGGGCCCTTCTGATACTACCCTCACTTACACTGAATTGCATTCCATTCAGAAAAGAGGTGTCTGGGTAGTGGGTTCTGGAGCATTTTACCTGCTTATGATTGGTGCACTCTTGATGGTCCTGGTGGTTCCATTGATTCCAAGAAATCTAGAGTTGGCCAGACTACATACTCTGGGTTTGGTGTGTCCAACTTCGTGACTTAAATTTGACTGCAAACTTAATCTATATCCCATCTGTTTTAAATGCGGTGCTGACCAAGCTAGTCCCGACACCACCTTTTATGCGCGGGATTTACTAAAGAGAATTTCCTTGCGAACCCCCTTCTGCTTAGTGATTTTGTAAGGTTTGAGAAGCTCATGGGGTCAGAAACAACACTTAAGTGAAGATAATATAGTGTCAACCTAATTCATACATTAATTCATCTTAAATATTTCTTCTCTGGTAGGATGTGATTAAACCTTATATAAAAGTATGTAAAATATGTCTCAAACCTTATATAAAAGTATGTAAAATATGTCTCAAACTCAAGATTTGAATTTGCTTCGTAACGACAGTGAATTTGGATGTGTTCAGCAGATTCAAATTTGTATCTTCAACTAAAATAATTAATCGACATGGTCAAATCAATTTATTGAGATTTGAGAATTCAATTAGGAAAAAATTTAATTTTGAGGCAAATTATTCCATCTCTCATAGATAAACGTAACCAGTTCCTGCATTAAGCGTATACACAGCTGGAAAAAAAAAATAGAACACTCATTTTTATAAATTAGGCTTTATGTTTTAGTGTAATTAATGTAAATTTTCTTTATTTTATGAATTTAATTTTTCTTTTATTTCCAGTGAATAAGTTTTATCTACCTTTAAGAAAATATTATAAAATAGTGCTTAACGAGAGATTTCAGGTTTGTGAAAAAAATAGAATCATACGCATTCAGGCTCGTGCTCACCGTGAGTAAAGACATGTTTTTCTCCTCCAGGAGCTATTACAGATGAAGAAGTAATGTGCCTGCAACGCAGGCCGAAACTTCGTTAAATATATTAGATCCAAGAAAAAAGTAGGACACTAGCAAAAATATTCTCATTTTGGAGTCTATAGCAGTTTAATATGTTGAAAATATTGTTCTTTCAAAAAATATATTTTGTTGAAAAAAATTATCAATTTTTGTAATAGTTAAAATACCTAGGGGGAAAACTTTTAAGTGAATTCCAAAATGGCCAATTGTATTATGTAAACATGTGTGCAAAGATGCAAGAGAAATTGCAAGGCACCTAATCATCAATCCAAACGCTATTTCTAAGTTGTTGAAAAATACAGAGTCAGAGGAAAGCAAAGACTGACAGACATAAAAAATTGGCACTATGTAATCAAAGAAAAATTCTTAAAGAGCTTTAAAAAACGTAAGGAAGCATTGGAAAAGCGAGAGACCCCCTGAAGATGTTTAGAATGACATCCCGATAGATGTGGCCTGTCATGGTTATATTCTTAACATGCAGGTTTGTTCTGTAACCCAGAATAATTCCTCTCCAAATGAGCAATCTTGCACCACTTTAACGATGTCATTCAGTGGTGTTCTCTTGGTGGTAACAGGTACCCTAGCCCTCTCCAGATGAAAGTCTGGCGAGAATCAGAAAGAAAGCTGAACCTGGACTCGTAGGAAAACATCACGCAAGACCAATGTTGTGATAAGTGGAATGCATCTGACAGGCCTACGAACATATGGACCAATGTGCCTTAAGCATCTGTATACGATCTGCCTGTAAACTGACGTCCCAGTAGCTGAAGAGAGCTGACAAAACAGGTCTGATATCGTGCTCATTTTTTTCCCCCTTTTTTGGCAACTTTGTCCTCATTAGGACCAGTCCTCATTCGCCGTTGTAAGTCAGAGGCGATCTGTGCGGTAATGTCTACTAACATTACCATCATGTTGAAACGTTACCAAAGCCTGGAGATGACACTCTGGGCGATTCCAAGTTTCCTTGAATACTTCCGAATTTCAGGCGACTGATAATTCTACCACGTAAAACATCACCCAAATGCTTCCTTTGTGGCATAACTATGCGGTTACTGCACTGAAAGGCTTTTAAACAATTCTACTTCTTTGCAACCATTCCTTATATACCCCTCTCTTATACTCTCGTCATTGTGATGTACTATCAGCGCCACCTCATGGTTTCTTGTAATTTGCATATTATTCTTCAAGATGTGTGTGATAATTCTACATGTGAAATTTTTATTTTAAAGTTCAATTTTTATGTGATTCTGAATTATCCTTAATTCATGGATATGAGTGTAGTTAAGCTATGAAGTATAAGAGAACCATTCACTATCTGTGAGTTGAAGTTGTGGTGATTATTAAAAGTAAGAGAAAAATGTATGATAATGTAGCCTAACAGCAAAAGTGTGATGCAAGGCTTTCCACCGCTGATTGCTTCTGAGAGGACACGTGGCTGGCTGCATTCGCTGGTTCTCAAAGTTCCCAAACGAAGTCTAGAAAATTCCCAAACGAATAATCACAGTTATATATTTTCATAAAGAAATAATTCGCTTCTTCCTATTAGTGAAGTTGCAATCTTCTAAGATGTCTGCACTTTTACAGCGATCGCTTGAAATTCTAACTTATAGGACGTTGTGGTTAAGTCATATGGTATTTATTGGCGTTTAAGCCAATAATTACATAAGTTCTTTTAGTTAATTAATGTATAATTACACTTACTTGCAAACTGCTTCTTATTAAATACTTATTAGCGATTCACAGATTCTTATTAGTTTCAACAACTTCAACAGACAATAAAAGGCAAAACATACATAGCCTGTAATTTCAAATAACAGTCGAGTCTATATCAAGAACTACCTATTCAGAAAATAGTGATCAAACTAAAGGCCAAATAGAGCTTTCGTGATTAAGCTTTGACTAGCGTACCAAATAAGCCAACCACTGCAAATTCAGGTAAACATTCACTGTGGGCAGATTTCCTTGCAGTTCTTCATAGTGAAGTGCACATATGAATCACAAAGGTTGATTGACTTGGTTTGCTTGTTGCACAACGATCGTTTTTTGCACAAGCCAAATTAGACCAGCATCTACAATTTAAGATTCCAAGGCACCAAAAAGCATATACAACCGAGATATGGATCGAACTCGTAAACTGCTAAAAAATTTATACACAACTTTTTATGCAAAATATAGACGAAAATGGCATTCATAATAAAATAGTTTATTTGATTCTTAGTTGATAATTAAAAGTATTACATTACTTACATTATAACAACAAAAAGCAATGATACACTTAGTTAATCATCAACAAATTATGGAAAATTCTAAGTGAAAGAATGCTATTGGAAAAGATATATATATATACATTTTATTTATTTATTTATTTATCGAGAAATAAACATCTGCTATTTTAAACAGATATCAGTAAAACTTTTGCATTAAAATTATTTTTTTATTCAGAAATACCAAATAAGAGAGCAACAGTTTAATATTATTAAAAAATAATCAATTTAAGAAAATGTAATTTCAGAGAATTGAAAAGAAATTAGTTACTTGTTCATAATAGACAATCCTTTGGACATTTATCACACGCGATTTTTGGTTTAAAGAACAAAATTATTTGTTTTTTACAATAAGTATCTATTAAAAATTTCACTAATGTCTTTTCAATAAACTTTATACAAAGAATATACATCATTATTTTCAAACGATTAACAAATGAATGTGCATTTGGGACAACAAAACATCACAAAAGGAAGCACATATTCAGACAATTAAAACATGGTATCACAAGAGAAAAATATACATAATTTTTAATTCTAGCGTTTCTGTTTAGTTCCGCACTGAGCAAGCCATTCCTTTCTCTATTAAGAGTTCATGAATATATATGTCTTCTTTTGGATCACTAACATCAATCACTATTAATTCTAATTCTAAAGTAGAAAATTCATGATTGTCTTTAAGATGCTTTTTCTGAATAATTGAAACGAATTTTCTCTCCTTTACCATGTCTTGGAACTGTACACAGTCCATAGGCTTCCAATCTTTATCCACAGGCCTAACACCTAAACATATCAATAGCATTAAATCTAGTTCAAAAAATAAATTTAATATTAGTCTAAATGCATATTTTTAAATTAATAATGAGGAAATACAGTAAGACTAAATATTCTATTTTTTCTTAAGAAAATTTCAAATAAATAAAATATATTTTACATGCAGCAAATAAAGCTTTGAATATCATTCATAAATCAGAATAAATTTAAAATGCAATAAAAAGAATGTTAGAAGAAATACAATTGGAGCAACAGCATAGAGTTATAATACTACAATAGCTTACTTAGGTATCATTTTCATAGATATAAAAAATCTGCTTTTTATCAATTTGTCATTATTATATATTGATATACATATACAAAAAATGCTTTAATTAATATTGAGTAAGCTTTCATATTTGTTACTTAAAAGGGTTAAATCATCCTTACTAATAGCCAGAAGTTTAGATTAAATGGAATATATTTAATATATGCTCATAAGACAAATTTCAAATGGTAATATTAATAATTATTGTAAAAAAAAATTTACTGAAAAATTCATTTAAAAAATGAAGCATTATGCTGGAAAAAAAAAAAAAAGAAATCTTTTCCCAATAGATAAAGAAATTGATATTTTATAAAATATCAAACAATTTCAGATTCATAATCGTTGGAAAGGTCACACTTTCCACTGAAATAATATGTTATGTGTTTTTTGGTTTGCTCCATTCAATTATGAGCAACAGGGTGTTAAAAATAAAAGTTGATGCCGTGAAAATTCACAACATTGTAGTCAATCTTTGATAAAGACAAAAATGCAAGCCAGGCAGTTAGTGCACCTTGCACACAAGGAGATCCATCTTTGAAAATGTCAATATCAAAGAAATGATCAAAGCTAACAGACATAATATCATCCAAAAGTTAAAGAACAACCATAAATTAATTTTGAGCCATTTGCGTAAACCCAAGTCCAAAACATGTTAAATAAAGTCGTCTTAAAGTTCACATAAAAATTATTTTTCTGGAGCTTAAACAATATTGAAGTTTGGACCACCACTCTTTTTCCAAATCTATCCAAATTAACTATGTATTAGCAATGACAAGGTGTGGATTAACAATTCTGAGGTATGAAATATTCCTGTTTTACATATTTGCTAATGAAACTAGTTTTCTTATAAGAGAATTTGGCAGTTTTTGAATTATCGATGACGTTTATGATTTTCAAATTTTAAGTTTGCAAATAATACTTGTGATTATACATTCTTCAATTTAAGTTTTGATTTTTATATATTATTTAACAATGACTTTTGTAAAAAGAAGAAAAGGAAAAGAAAAGAAAAAGGAAAGAAAAAGAAAGAAAGACAGACAGACATAGACAGATAATTAAATAAGCATCAAGTAACTTGTTACTTAGTAAGCACTCATTTTCCATTTTAAAGTTCTTTTATCTCAGTGCACATATTTTTGTAATTGATCAATTTTCTATTTCAGAACCTGAATGTGTAGGAATCAATTAATTCTGAACAAAAATATATTATTCATTACTCTACATCCAGTTTTATTTATAGCTTCAGCAATATTTATTGACAAAATGATTTAATTCGCTCACTGATGAATCATTTGTACTTTTAACAACACCATGAATTGTTATGTATATTGCATAAACTTTTCTCCTCTTTGGCTTACACAAAGCTAATTTATCATTAGTTAAGGCCTGAGAGAACTCAATATTTTTTTAAGTTAAAGTAGAGATTACCATTAAAAAATTATGAAGATAATTGTTTCTCGATTGGTAACTTGATTGCAAACAAGGTTTAGCGACTATTATTCCCGGAAAAATCTGCAAGGTTGCTTTCAGCTTTTTCAATTTTTTGATGAAAACTATCTTTAAGATGTTCGAAAGACTCCTTTCCATCAATGATATAATATTTACATTTCATGAGCAGAAAGAAGTAAAATCTAGACTACAAAGATTAAAGTTTTCCAAAAAAAACTACTGGTTTATTTGATAGACTGTATAATGTACTAAAGCTGCAGATTGTTTTCAATCAATCAGGTCTACTGCAAAGCTGCAATAGTCTAAGAATCCTCAGAACCATGATCGCATGGAATAAAGTCAGGAAAGCAAAGTAATTAAATTATTGGAAAACAATCACTAATCATCCTTGCATGTGTGACAATTTGTTGCAAAATGTGTTGAATGTCACAGGAATAATGCCTATGCTGGACAACAATTATATTGCAAAGATACATTACCATTCTAAAATCACAAATATTGTCAATATGTTCTAATACTTTTTGCAACAACAGTAAAATTATCAAACAATAGATTTTCTTATAAAACATGAAAGAAAAACTCAATAAATCTGTATTGTTCTGTAGTCTTTGCACAGATGTAAAGATACGACAAACTCTACAGGTTTCTTGTCATCAAATGCAGAAATTGTGGATAGACTGTTTTCAGATTAAAATAATTGTAAACAGCAATTTTTATGATTTAATAAAATAGGGCACAAAAGCTTTGCTCTCAAATAAGTAAAATTTCATAACTCTAATTGAAAATATTAAGAAAAAATTTTTAAAAATTAAAAAATTTAAAAAATGAATTTTAGATACCATTTTTAAAAAGTAATGAATTCTAGTAAAATCAAAAAAATTTTTTATCTTTCCAGTTATATTAACTTTAACTGCCTGAAAAAAAAATCAATAAGAAGGATTAGGATTTTCAGCTAATATTAATAAAAAATGATAAGAATAGCTTAAAGGTATGAAATAATATCAGACAAGAATAGAAATAAAAGTAATTACCAGCTAATGCAGCTTTGATACCCTGACATGGTAAAAGACGAAATTCTTCATAAAGCCTTTGAAGTTGGTGCATATTTACAGTGACTAAATCGCCAAAGTCAACATAGCTTACAACTACCTTCATGAAACATAAGAAATATGGATTATTAATTAACCTAAGCAAATTTGTATAATTATTCAAATATACTTTATTTGCTATATTTAATTTGTGACATATTACATCAAGTATGTTTAAGACCTAAATGTATAAGATTTTGATCTTTTTAAATACAAGAAAAGTGACAAGCATTTTATAATTTTATCTGAAATCAATTTCCGAAATAGATTTTTTAAGCACTATATACATATAGAATATTTCAAGAGTAATTTAGTTTTTAAGCATTCAATTTCTACACAAATATGAGGTTTTAATATAAAGTCCTTACATTTTTTGCAAAGTTTTATGAAATATTTTTCATGAAGTTATTGAAGTTTAAATAAAATATCTTCTGAAACAGATAAAATGAATAGTCTTTTTAACAGAATATGATAATTCATATACAATTTTCAACTGCAATAAAAAATTTTTTTCATTGATTGCAGGAAAGAAAAGTCAGTGGCATGAGCATCAAAGCCTTATTCTTTTTCAAGAATTATAGATTATTCCTTCTCCTACTGAACATTTTAGAAGCAAATTCTATAGCATGGAGTTAAAAAGTAAATGTTACTTCAAAATTATTTGAACGACGTTTTCATCTATAATGTTACTACAATGATTATTTCGTATTAAAAAAATCAAAGTATTTCTGAATTGGCTAGCCCATTAAGATGCTGATTATAATTAGTTACAAATAATGGAAATAATTATTTATTAACAATACTATTATAATCCAAGAGAAGATTAAATATAAAAAAATTACAAATTGTTACAATACTAAACATTTATAATTAAGTTTCTTTTAATAAAATGCAACAAATTTAATCTTGTATATCAAAGCTCATTAAACTTAGTAACTAATTAAATAAAATATGCATTTTGAATACATGTAAAAATAATTCCTTTATGAAATATTGGAAATAAACTATATTATTTCTTTACAGTAAACTTTAAAACAGCACATTTAATTATATGACACTCTTACAACAGATAATTATTAGAGCTTTATAGGAAGAAAATGAAAAAAATCACTGCAAATTTTTGCAAAATGAAACTAAAATTGAAATATACAGCTTGATTATAATTTTGAACAAAATTATACATTTATTTCTTCAACAATATACCTTTTACTTTTAACACATTTTTTCCATTAATATATATTATTCATGTTTGTTAATTCTGGCATTCTTATACTTTCACACACAAAACTGTTTAAAATGAATAATTACCATAGTAAAACAATATTATCATGATTCAAATTTTTTTATTACTTACCGTAAGTGGATCATTATTAATAATAGATTGTAAGCGAGCTCTATACCAAAAATTATCACTATGTTTGACAGCATAAAAACTATTTATTTTCAACAAACTTGGAGGCATTTCTATTAAGTTTTCCTAAAAATAAACTTTCATTGTAACTAAAAATAATTAAAATTCAGAACTTTTACAGCAAAAAATAAAAATAATTAAATAAAAAATCAAATGAAACTACCTCTAATGAATAAAACTGATTCATTTGATTCATTAATTCATTCATGGCATCTGTAGTTTTATAAGGCTGAACCTAAAAATAGAAAATATATATAATTTTTAGAAGTTAAAATTTATTGATCTTTAATTCTATCTATACAATCATACTAGCTAAAGATAAAAGGAATTGAAAAATATAAAATAATAAAAATTTTTAACAATAGTGGCTTCACAGTAAACAATATCAGTGGTCTATTTCCTAAAGAATGTAGCTTTTTGTTTGATATTCATAAATGAAATTGGCACCAATCAAAATACATATTCAAAGAGTCAACAAAAGAAACAATGACCAACCAATGGAATGAATGTAAATATGTCACCTTTGAATATGAACTGGCAATTATATGTTTATCCCACATAACAAGAGCCAAGTTAGTACTCAAATCGTTAGTCCTCTTCCTTTTGTTTCAACAGTTTGTGGTTCCAAATCCCATCTTAGGCTTGAAAGTTTATAGTGGTTCAGAATCCCCAATGAACTTTAAGTTTTGTTATAATACATTCTCATGTGCAAAAAATGACTGTTAAGCAGCCAACAAACTGAAAACCCAAATTATATATAAGTTGCTTCTAAACCAATTACCTTTTCGAACTCCCTTTCTTTTTATTTAGTTATTACCTTGCCTTATTTCAGGTTAATTATTCACATTATTCTAATTTCTTTCTTGGGAAATATTTTCCTTCAGTGCAACTAGTTTCACTATCACAATTTTAAATTTTTTTAATTTGCTATAAAAATATTTTGGCTGCTAATATTATTGAATAGAATTTATTCCAAAAATATATTATATAAGATCATTTAAGTAAATCTCCTACAATGAATAAAATTTCTTTCCAATAAAAATACTTCAAATAAAATATAACATTTTAATACAATTAATTGCAAGACTAATTTCGGTAATTGCAATACATTACTACTCAAAATATTTAGTGTGATCTCCACAAATACATATAGATATTATATAGTTTGGAAATGTCTATTCATTTAAAATTTATGACAAGATAAATTTATGGTATCCATATTGTGGAAGAAAGTAGTAAATATTTAAGATTGCTTTAAAATCATATTACTTTAGTTACAGAATTTCATTATCATTTAGTAATTAATTGTTCACATAACTTTAAACATGATTTGACTCCTGAACTATATATAGAATTATATGTTAAATAGTTTTAAAATTTAATATTTAGACTTAAACATATAAAATAAACACGTGTATTTATTAAATATTTGTAATTTAAAATTTTTGTTCCATTAAAAAAAGAAAATATCAAAATATTGTAACACAACAATACCAAATTATATAAGCTTACATAAAAACAGTGGGGATGAGCAGCCATAGTCACAAATATATCAAACTGTTGCCCAACTTCAGGTACTTTAGGAAGTTTCAATGGTGGAGGATCATGATATTCAAGAGCATCAGGACTTTTGATGTTATCAGGTGTGGTTGCCCACTTCACACTTCTGTGATTAAAAAAACAAGATAAGAAATATTTCTTTAAAAGAGTAATAAGAATTTGATTAAAATTTTATATTTACTCATTTGCAGGACTAGGAGGTTTTATAGACACTGAATTGCTATCATCAAATGAACTAGCGTTACTGAAATTTGACAAAGTAGTTCTGGGCATGGGAGGTCGTATGGTATTTTGGATGCTCAGTTTAAGAGAGGAGTTTTGGGGTAACAAATTTACAGCATTGGAGGATGATGTGCTGCATAAAGGGGAAAAAAATAATCAAAAACTAAAAATAAAAAAATTACATAGAAAGTTCAACAGAAAAATAAGCAAAAAAATTTCTATAACAAAATATACATATAAACAATAAAAAAATATAATACAACAAAATATATATATTTAAAAAAATAAAGAGATTAATTCAATAACAAAAGAAAAAATTCATATAACTAAGAAAATTAAATTATAATATAAAAAATATATACTGACAATTTTTAAATTTCAGTTAAAATTAGAAACTTAAAGTTGCAAGTTCAAAAATTCATATTCATAAATAATATGCAAAATTTATGCATTTTTTAACAAATGTATACCTGCTTCTTAATATTTAAGTATTACATGAATTAATGTAAATTCATTGGTCAAAACCAACAGTGGAAATAAGTGTATCTAAGACCTGTATTAGTCCCTTAATAAAAAATGATTATATTACTTCTTCTATTATCTCTATTAGTCCCTTATTTAAAAGAGATATCTAATTAATACTTACTCAAATAATTCTGCTTTAAAGGCAAGACTTTCATTGATAGAAATAATAAATGAATCCCCATTTTGATAGGTTCGCTTATGAAGATTTACTTTAGGAAGGTTATTTGCATCTCCTTCATTTATGACCTGTTAAAAAATATTTTAATAAACAATTTTACAAAAAAAAAAATTACTTTAATAATGAAAGTAGAATAAAAAAGGTCTACTTTAGTCACATTAATTTCACAATACATAAATTTTTAAAAAATGTTGATTTTTCTATTTTAAAAATGCATATTTAAATAATTTCTCTTATGTTAAATTTTAAAAAATGGTTTTAGAAACATAAATAAAACTGATTAAAGAGCTTGTGTAAATATAGTGACTGCCATTTCTTTAACTCCAACAAAAAAAGTCTCAATTTTTTTATTCAGTGCTTATAATGAAAGAAATTTAACGATAAATATCAAGTTTTACATAAAGTAAATTATGCACTATCAAGTATCCCCAAATACACAAGTTTTCAAATATCTAACTTCAATAATATTAAGTTTATTCAAATGCTTTATAATAAAATTAGAATTATATGACTGAACTGAGTTATATTATAAATCTTATTTCATAATACCTAGCTCAAAATTCATGCTATAATATTAAATGTATAATTTGTTTCCATTAAATCAATTGAATTGGTTGGTTAGTTGATTAAATAAACTTTGTTTTTAAATTTCCAATAATATTCCTAAAACGATTTTAAATTTATAGCACATTAAGATGCCTGACAAAAAGTTTAAATTAGAAAATATACAGGAAAATAACAGGCTAGCAACTTAGTTTTAACCTCATGATAAAAATAACCATTTTAAATAAAGAAAATCAGAAAAGATAAAAAAAATTATATGAATAAATACAAATTGTCAGGCCGATATTAGAAAAAGCCTTGCAACCAAGAGCAAATGCAGAAAATAACTATTCTAGATAAATAATTAGATTAATAATTAGTCATAAAATTAATAGTGTATTTGTCAAATTATTATGTTCATCATTCTTATAATGAGGCTGATTGTGATTTTTTAAATTTAAAACAAATGATAAGTTTGTTATAAACTTTTAAAATTGACATTAATACACAGTGACACAGCTGCAATTTCTAATAAAACTCAATTGCAAAAAAAAAAAAAAAAAAAAACTATCTTTATTACATTATTATTTTATTATTCACAAATATAAGGTATTAAGCATTTAATAGAATATGGAGTTAATTCTAATTTATACTTTAATGATAAAAAAACCTTTCTATATTTAATGGTTTTTAATATATAATTTCAGTTATATTCAATAATTTCAAATGGATTCCAATAGAAAATAGAAATTGTAGAAAACCAATTTAAATAAACAATCTAATATTAATATGAACATACAAACTTAGATTTACAATAAACTGTAATTACACTAGATAAAAAATTATAAGAACAAAATATATAATAATAATAAATAAATAAATAACAAAAAAAGTTTCATTAATTAAAATATTGGATAAATGTTGAATAATTTTGTTGTTTAACTCCTTAACTGTAAAATAAATCTTGCGTGATTCGCTCCCCAGTGTCATCAGTTTTTACATAAGTGCACACAGTAATGTGGTATATAAGCTGCATGCTTTCCATTCTAATTGTTTACTTTTACAAAATAAAAAAAGAACAAGAAAAAAAACGAAAATATAAAACTTAAAATATAAAGTAAGAATATAATGAAAAAAATAAAAATCTTCATTGGATGTAATCAAACATTATAATCAAACATTTTCTATACTGAAAAAAAAAAGTCATCTATGTCCTCACTAACAGGCGTATTCAACAAAAAATAAATAAATAAAATTGGAATAAAATGGAAGGGAAAGAATAAAAAGTTATAAACTACTTGAAAAGAAACAATAACTGCAATAGCTTCCCATGTGTTCCAAGAAATATTCCTCATGCCAAATCGCCCCTTCTTTGAAATAGGAAATTTCATTGTAAACAATACCAGTGAATTTTATTGCATTCCAAAGACATGGGTCTAGCTTTACTAATAACAGTACGTTGTAGTCAAGCGTACTTCCAGAAAATATATATATATGGTTGAGGCAGTCAGTGCATCAGCTTAGTGGATACATACACTCACAGTAGTTAAGGGGTTAATTTCACTTAGTAAGAGCTTTCTCTTACTAAGTGTTATAAGATATTAGGTAAGCATAAGACATAGCTATCTTTATAATGATCATTGCATAAATTAAAAAAACCATACACTTGTGCAGAATGTACAACAATCCTGTTGTTGGAAAATGTGAGACAATTCATCAGACCACATTATTTTCTTCAAGTTATTTAGCATCTGTAACAAGTGAGTTAGGAATTACTACTCTGCTTTAAATATTCTGTTTATGAAAATGCCTTGATTAAGAAGAATCCAGGTGCTGATTGACTTTTATTGCAGTTAGTGCTTTTTAGTCACTATAATCCACTTCAATACACACACTTTTAGTAAGCTTCTCTTTCTATCCAGTATTTTACGAAGCTCGTCTCTTATCATGCTGTGGGTATGTAGTCATAACTGAACTTTTAAAAATGCTTAAAAATTGTAATATTTTGGTCACACTGGCTCCTATTAAATCAGTTCCTACAATTATGTCTCTTTGAAATACTGAGAGGTCTGAAGTTTAACTTTTACAGAATATATATATTTCTATCAATAAAAAAGTGGAAGCTATTATTATGTTTTAATGCTTACAATGCATACTTAAAATTGCCCTTTTTATTCACCAGGGTTTTTATTATTCTGAAACCACCCGTACTTGCTTTTCCAAATCAAACTTTTTCCCCCACAAATACTTTAGGTACATACCCTAACAATCAATTCTTGATTGACAGGTGCAAGTCTCATTAATTCAGAAATGGCTGCAGGAGTCCACTTAGAATCAGGAGATGGGAATGGATTGAACAATACACACTCTATGGCCTAAAATAAACAATATTTTACAATTTATTAAAAAAAATTCCAACATAAAATTTTTTATAAATTATAAAAAAGTGCATTTTAAATGGCAGGTTATAATTTATATGAACTTAATATTAAATTTAAATATTAATTTTACATATAAACAATATTTAACCATTCACTTAATACAGTTAATGCCAAATAAATAAGAACAAAACTTTCAAGACAATAAATTAAACACTATTTTAATAAAGATTACAATTGCACTAGCTGCAGGTGCCAGCTTAGACTAGTGACTGGTACAGATGCCAGTTCATAATTGCACATTTGACCTGATTTGAATAATTATGAGGCATTTAGTATTTGTGAGATTTAACAATTTTAACACATTCTGTAGCTATTTCAAATCATTTATACATGCTCATAAAAGGGAAGAATTGAAAGAAAATGTAAGTTATTGGAAATTACGGAAAAGGCAATTGACAAATATAGAATCATTTCAATTGCAGATATGTAAATATTTAGAATAACCAGACATTATTATTTAACAAAGAAAAATATTTTGCAATTATATTATTATTTAAATGCACAGAATTGAATAGTGGAGTCATATATACATGAATAATAATAAATTAAAACAAAATATACCTGGGGTTTTAAGGACGATAAAAAATCACTGTATGGTTCTAATTCACAAACTTGTTTGACAGGAAGGAGATGGGTAAATCCATAATCAATGAATAACATCTCACACTAAAATAAATAAGATTATTAAAAATAAATAAATCAGATACAAAAAGTTTTTTTTTCTTCAGAAATGATATCAGTCAAATTCTGTACATATAAAAAAAGTAATATCGCTACAGTAATATTTAATTAACAATAAATATTAAATGTGATTACAATGAATCAACGATCAAATGATAAAATATAAATTTTGTGTACCTTTAGTTTTATATGCATTCATTTGAATATTTAAGATATCTTGGTAATATGAATGAACAGTGAGATAGTTTCTTACTTTAATAAATTTCTAGTTCATTGAATTGCAAGTCATCAATTGCAAGCTTTACAATACTGATTCCTATAACAAAAATAGCAAATTAAACAAATTATCCACAACAGACTGAGTGTTGTCTGAGGAAACTGTTGGGAATGTGTTTACACCCAAGGATAGCTTAAAAAGTTTAGTTTAGAGTATTTTTATAGTGAGAATATGGAAAGATTGCTAATGAGGAAAAGGCATGATCTTACTTCAAAGAAAAATTTCTGTGGGAAAACTCTTGACTTGTTTCAGAGAAGACAAGAGTAAAGAAATAAATTAACAACTGAGCAAGAAATAATTAAAATAAGAACAATTATTAAAAAAAACAATATTTTACATTTAATAGGTTCTGTATCAGACTTTCATCATGCCAATTCAATTTAGTTCATACAAGTTTGAACAGGTATCAAAATGTAGCAAATGCAGATGTTTTAAAGACTATATTATAAAATTTCAGCAAATTAAATGCTTTAATTAGAGGAGGAAAAAACAGTAATATATTTCCCAAAACAGATGTTTAAAATGTAGGCACAAATCACTCTTTCTATATATTTTACTCTTGGAAATTAAATATTTTTAAATAAAACAGGTAATGAAAGGTAAAAATTTTAATGAATGCTTAATGCATGTTAAAAAGTACAATATTAAAGGCTTTTTAAAAGCATTAGAAACCTTTAAACATAAAATTAAACACAAAAATTTATAAAAACTAAATTTAGCCAATATTATACGAAATATTTATATGAAAGAAGACTTGAAAAAATTAAAAAAAGTTTATAATTATACCAATTTGAAAAACTAGTGATCCTCAAAATAAATATTCAAATGAAATAAATTGAAAAGTTTAAGAGTATAGATTACAAAAAGACATAACATTTCAAAGAAAAAACATTAGCTTATTTATTTTCATTTGCTATGGATGGAAAAATATCTATACATAGCAAATGAAAGTAAACAAGCTAATGAGTCATTGATAACCAGTAATAAAGCAATTAAAAAGCAATATTAGCCTATATAATTCATAAGATTTAAAAATTGTTTATTTACAAGTACATAATATAGAAACTGGTGATACATGAAAAAAAGATATTCAACAAATTTTTAATATATTCAACAAAAAAAAATTATGTGGTCTAAAACATCCTGTGCATGCACAAACAGTAAAGTAGTTATGTCAATATATTCCTAGTATATTTTTCATCTATATCACAAATGATGTGACACATTTCTCAATTCTTTCACAAATATTGGCATAATTTATTCAATGCACATGAAAAATGAACTCATGATTACTTTGTGCACAAAAGGGCTAATTCGACAGGAACCTAGAACGCACTCTTGTTGGACATAGGTGGTTTGTTAACAAATAATCATTTTTCCCGCACAAAGCCCAATTAAACTGGAACCTACAGTTTTATAAAAATTCCAGGAGTAATTCACAATTTTTAAGGAGTCATATCAAAATTCCAGGAGTTATGGAGAACCTTTTACTATAGACTTTTTCAACAAATGTTAATTTCTATCACAAATATGGAAGCAAATTTATGTTTGATTTTTAGTTGATTGTACTTCAATTATAGAAGCTTAGAACTGAACAAATAATATTAATAGAAATAAATCAAACGCAAAAATTAAAATTCATTAATTAAATTCTAAAAGAAATGCAACTCCAACTACCACTGATTGGATTACAAGATTATTTCAATGAAACTTTTAATGCAGTATATAAGTAAAAGAATTGATAATACTCAATCCCAAGTGAAGTCCTATTTTAATGAAATCAGATTTTATAAGCATCAAATATAGATATATTTTATTCATTTAACTTTATAAGATAGAATAAAATTACAAAATAGCATTTTTCTGGAATAATATTTTAAAAGCAAACAATTAGTAAACTAAGAAACAAACTAGAAAATTGTACAATGACTAATGATACAAACTAGAAAATTGTAATAATAATCGAAACATACACATTTTTTCTTCACATATATCACCTAAAAACTACAGAACTAAACATTTTGGAATTTCACATTGTAAGTAAAATTTAAAAACATCTTAAAGTATCCTATTAAAATACATAATATTCTCACCATTAGTGGGTCTTTAGTACTGGAGTTTTGAGTAGGTACGGTTCTGTACCATTTGCCATTATATTTTGATGCATATATTTTTGTTCCATAAATTATTGTCGTTTGCAAACACCCTTCCTAAAAATATATATTCCTGTTATTTTAACATGGTTACACATGATACAATAAAAATATTTAAGACATAAATAATATATTAAAATAATTAATAAATTTTGATTATTTTATAATTATAATTTTTTAAAAATTTTATATAAATTTTCTGTTGATAATTTAATTTTATGTTTCAAAATTATAAGCACCTTTTGAATTTAAACTAGTAACACTTGAGCCTGAGAAAGTCTGTACACAGAAATAAATTGCAATCATCTTTTAAGCATACATTTTTTTTACTAGTATTATTCTTGATAATTTTAAAAATGTTTCTAATCTATGTTTAACAACATATATATTTCAATATATTTAGAATGAATCATTTATAGAAATAAATAATAATTTTCCTAATATTTACACTAACTGAACAAATTTCCAACATTCAAATTCATTCAAGCATTAAATTCAACTGAAAATTTTTTGGCAAGCATTAACTTAATAAAAATGCTAAATATGTCTGTTAATCACCTAGTGTAACAGAATGCTCTCAAATATTGTTCTTAAATGTAAAGCTCAATTTGTTTTTTTTTAATACTTTAATGCTTTTTTCAATAAATACCCAAAATTCTTTTAAAACTAAATTTTAAAATTAAAGTAATTACTTTGTAAGAAAATAATGAGTTATAATTTAAAGCCCATTCGATAATAACTAATCCTGAGGATTTTGTTTGATAATAACTCAAAGTTCATATATCATTAAACATTTTTTCATTTCAACCAAAAATAAAATTTTATTTACTTTGAAATAACCTAGTAGGCTTTCAAACATTTTTTTAATTTCCTATTTAACAAAGTTTAAGAAATGATAATAATAAGAAGAAATGGCTTACTTTTTATTTAAATTATTGTTCCTATTTGAATACTTTCCTAAACATTTATTTTATGAATACAAATATCAACACAAGCGTTTTAAAAAATGCCAATTTAATTGCTAAACACAAACTTTTAGCTTTCAAAATTTATTTAAGATATTTTAAATGAAAAATAAAATTCTTAAGAATTACATTTATAAAAATTAAGAGTCAACAGAGCTATAATTAATATACATCTTAAACTCAGAGATTCTCTTAAAATAAACAAAATTGATGTTAACTCAAAATAATTATTGCTGAAGTCTAAAAATGTATACAGATCTTGGAAACAAAACTCGATCAGGAAAAAACACATCACAATGGAACACTTACTTCAAATTGTGGAGACAATTTCTCCAGTTCTATTTCTAACCAACTTTCATGAGGAGTTAAAAATCTAAGGAAAATTTCTCCTGTACTTTTTACATGAGTTAAATATGCCCTAGATGATGTACTCAACTGAAAAAAAGAAACAGGAAAAAATTTAGTAATAAAAATATTGTTGTTAAACACTGAAAGTAAATTAATTTACAATTGTAAATAAAATGTAAAATATATTTATGACAATATATTAAACATTTGAATTAAAAATACATAAAAAGCTAATATAAATGTAAATGGTTGTAATAGCTATTAGTATTTTTCACATTTATAACTAGATTTTCATGGGAAAAAAATTGGCTTCATATGAAAAAAAATTATTTTAATCCACCTAAAAACCTATTAATTAAATGTACATAAGATTCAATCAAATATCTTTCAGTGAGTTAAAGATCATAGTTAAATGAAATTACATAATTTTGAAAGAATCATATTTTACCTTGGGTAATTTTGCAGCCAAAGATTCTAATACTGTATTTTTGATTATATCATTCATATTTACATCTTCTGATCCATCAGTATTATATAAAACTACTGAATAAATTATTTTATGGACAGCTGGATCATCAGGGAAAAAGTCAGATATAGTTGTAGTCCACCTATAAAAGAAATATGTATATATATATATAATAATAATAATCATTTTATTAGGTCATACAACTAAGATAAAATATTTACAATAATGTTAAATTTATTAATCAATATAACAAATAATATAGCTAAAATTCAAATATTAAATTTAAACAACTTAATATACTATCATTAAACTATTCAAATATTTGACATATTTTCAAGGTTGACAAATTTCGAAAATTAGCTTCATAAAAAGATTTAAAAATTATACTAAAAAATCGCAGTTTATTATGGTATCTAAAATATTAAATTAAAATTAGTAAATATTAAATTAATCACTTTCAAGGTAAAAGATATTTCTTTAAAAATAAGCAACAACAAGTAAAAGATACATCAAGGTAAAAGATACTTTTATCAACTTTATTTTAACGTGTATCCAAAATTCTATTATTTTAAACATTTAAATATTTTAAATGTAGTCACAAATCTTAGTAATATAAAAGCATTATAGTAAATTAATTACATTGGATAGAAAGAAGCACTTGAAATTATTCACATTATTTTCTTTTCTGATATCTCCTTAAGAAATTTTCCTCCCTTTTTATTTACTTGGATTCTTATGTTTTGTAAATCTCTTTTTTAAATTTTAAGTTAACAGTGAATATAAACAAAATCATAAGGGATTCAAAAATACAAAAAAAAATTTTCATTGCTTTGTAATAATGAAATGGAATCATAAATAATCCTTGAGATACTGAAATCTATTCTGTTACATTTTCAATAAAATCAAATTATGTGTTACATTTTCAAAAAATAATGTAATTCCAAGTTGATTAGAAAGTTACATTCCTATATTTACATTCCCAGGGTATCATAGTAATTATCAATATTCAATTTTGCTAAGAAAAAGCATTAATGTAAGATTTCTTCTCATACATTTTCTTGATTCTCCAATAATAATACTCAACAAAAAAAATTGCAATGAGATGAAGTGTGTTATAAATCTGACTTGAAATATATAATGGCAATAGTTCTCAAGCAATAAACATTTTTAATGAAAAGCAATCTTAAAATGCCCTATTTCAAATAATAAACTTCACATTTTTCAGGATTGTTCTTATACAATAAAGATAAGTTTCTTAAATCAAAAATGTAAAAAAGCGAGAAAAAATTGACTCAAAAATATCATAATAAAAATTATGCAATTTATATAAGCTAGTTTGGCAAACTTTTTTTTTCATTAATAAATATTTAAGAATCCATGATTTCTATAATTTTTTTGATATCCATCCAGTAGTTTTGGATCAGATAATAATCTGATAATATACTTAATTGGTTTTCAAATTGCAAAATTCTTTGATAATTCTACTTATTAATTATTCTGATTATTTGCATCTATTTTATAACAAAATTAATTTACCTGTTATTATTTCCTTCGATTAACTTCTTTGCATGAGATTTATTTATCATAAAAATCATATAAAAATTATTAGAGAAAAAAATTAATAACAAAATAATTTCAAATAAAAAAATAAAAACACTTTAAAATTTGATGCAATATTTTAGAAAAACAAAATCCTCAAATTGTCATATAAGAAGATAGAAGAAGCATCTACTCAAGAAAGAGTGACACGATACTCAAAAAATATTCAAAATATAAAAAGTGATATATTTGAATAAGTAAAGAACAAGTGATATATTTGAAAAAGAAAAGAACACATTAAGTATAATAAAAATGCTTACCTTCTAACTAATGCTACAAATGTGTTTCCTAAAAGATATTTTAAATCATCAGAAGACATGTAAGGTTCATATTCATCTAAGCCATCTAATGTCATGTGAATTGCCTAAAATAAATACCATTCAAATTCATATACATAACATCAACTAACATTATCAATTATGTCATAAGGATATATAATAATTTATTAAAAGTAAAACTAAAAAACAATAACGAAAAAATTAAACTTTAAAATTAATAGCTATTATGTGATATTAAATGGAATTTCAATTTTATACATTTTTCATCAAATGTAAATAAGAATCTCATTATTTTAAACATATATAACTTTCATTTCCAAAACTCTGAAAGAAAGAATTGTAGATAAATTTACTTGATAAGGAAGTTTCCAGAAATCTGTATTCAATTCTTGAAGATTAGATTTGGGAACTTCAGCAAAAAGTCCTTCATCAACAAAATAGCACTCAACCTAGACAAGTGTGAGAAAATGATAATGTTTAAAATATATAGAAATGCTAATTTATAAAAATACATAATTTTTTAATGTTAAATAAAGTCAAAATATAAATTCTCACTTACAAAATTTACATTATATTTACAAATGAAAAACGAAATAATAAAACAAAACTATTATTGTTTAAAAACTACCTAAGAAAATCAAGTCTAAAATATTTCATTGTGTATGAATGATAAATATTGAAAAACAAGCTAGTTAAAAGACAATGTACAATTTGGAATTAAATTTCACATGGATTAACAAGGTAGATCCATTTGCATGTTTAATATTAAATTTAAGAATGAGATCATGAGAGATAGACACATGAAGATGAAAACTATTAAATAATACTTAGTTAAATCAGTTTCAACTGTTTATAGCTAATGATTGAATTTTAAGATAAATTCTGCATTTTCTTCAAAGATTATGGTTATAAGAAGACTTATTATAAAATAATACATATAAACCATTGTATTTATGATCAAATTTTACAGAAGCTTACAATTTAAAATGGATTCTGAACCAGACATTTATGCCAGAGATGGAAATCAAATCCCATAACTATTGAATTGAAATCAGAGAACTAATTATTTGGCAGCCACTTCAAAGAAAGACTCCTCAAAATTGAACTTAATATATAAACAAATTATATTCAGAGATAAATTATAAATTTTCTAAGGGAAAATTTAATATCAAGTAGCTGAAATCTAATTTATTATAATATAAGTACTTTATTTATTATATAATAAATAATATAAAGCCATCACTGGTAAATGCTCTTACATTAAGTGGCACGGAATTGAACAGATTTTGATCTGTCAGGGAAAATAATTCCAAGTTATTAATGTCCAGACTTCAAGTTTATCTACAGAGTAACAGAGTGAGATCATGAGTGAAATACAGACCGATGAAATTCTTCACATTTGGTAGGAAATGCAACCAATGAATAAGTGGTTTAAGGATGGTTTGGTTTGTTTGTCGCTCAATGGTAATTTTTTGCACACGAGGGCTAATTAGACCAGGATATACGATTTAAAGTGGGTTCCGAACCACTACAAACATTCACGTCCAAGGTGGGATTCGAATCCACGAACAGTTGAACCAAAGGCAAGAGCACTAACCATTCGGTTGCCAGCTCGGCAAGTGCTCTAAGGAAGAATTTGAACAAGTTCTGCTGATAATAAGTCTTACAATTTGTAAAAATAATAAAGTTGAGTAGGAAAATTCTAATATCCTCCATTGTCTTATGTGACAGATCAATAATGCATGCTATATACTGGTTTATGTTCCCTCTTTTCCTAATTTTAATCAATTGTTATCAAACTATTCAATCTTTAGTATTTTATGTAATGTATGTACATATTATAATTGTCTTCCTTCTTTAAAAAAATTGATAAACATTAAAATAAAATAAAAAAAAGGAAAAATCTTCTATTAATAAATTAATAAATTCTTCTAAATTCTTAATGTTATTTTTAAATAACATTAATAATGTTATTTTTTTATAACATTTAACTTGCATTTAAAAACACTAATAAATAACACTTGAAATATTCATGTGTAAGAGAGATTAATAAAATACTCAAAGCTCAACAAAATTGCATAATAACACAATGGAATGTTGAATTTGTCCAATACATAAAATTCATATGAGTACCATAATGAAATTTAACACACACACACACACATCTATGATATGTATAATATTTCCTTACATTGTACATAGTAAAAAACTAGCTATTGAAAATCTTAAATTACCTTTCATTGAAAAATTTTAACATACAAATTTTTCAACTAAATCAATAGTAAAAGAAAATTTGGCAAATAATAAAAAAATAATTTGTTCTTCAAATAAATCAAAACATTTGATTCTTGAATAAAAGATTTACAATGAATTTTTCTTTTCCATGTTTAATTCTCAAAATTCCATTTACATGTGGACAACTTAATTTATAATTTTTAGATTCGATATTTATTATTTTAATTATAATGATTTCTCAAATAAAATATTGTCTACCATAATATAGGATTATTGACATTTAAAATGAACAGGAAAAATCATTGTAGAGTATTTCCTTTATTTAAATAAAATAAAATTGAGAAAAAAATTACCCAATCAGTGTCTTTAATTTTTTGTACAAGCACTCTATGAAATACATCAGAATCAGGATCACATGTAGCATACAGAAGACCTTCACTGACTTCAACAGCTGGTAAATATTCATTCTTATAAAAGCTTTTCATTTCTTCCGACATGTTCAGAAACTCATTCTACAGGGGCAAAATGTCATTGAATTATATATATATATATATGCGAATTTTACATCACATTTAAGATCACAATTCTTTTGTTTATACATCATAGTTAATATTACTAAGAACACAAAGTTAAAAATAAAAAATCTTATTATTTAACTTCTATATTTTGTAATGATTGAACGCTAAATTAATAGTAAGGAAAATAGATAAGAGCATGATTGATAATAATGTAACAAATTCAAAAAATTATAATGCTAGGTTAAAAATATATTAATACATTAGTAATGCAAAATGTAAAATTTTTAATTTTCTGAAACCATCAAAGAATTGAACAAAATAAATTTCATTGAAAAACTCCTAAATTTCCCATTCTTTACAAAAATTTCATTAAATTATAATTAAATTGCTAGCAAAAGAAACAAAACTATGTTTGATGACTTCTAACTATGCAAATTAGCAGAAGTAAAGCATTTAATTATTTATATCTTTCTTGGAATGCGGATGAATTCTTTCAACAAGTTCCTTTTTAGGAAAAAATACAGCATGAAAAATTCTTTATAGTTAAAATTTAAAAGACATGAATACTGTCTTTATTATGATTGTAAACATATATTTAAGCATCCGTAATAAAATACCACATTAAAGTAAAAAATATATATCTTAAGTATAAGTTCAGCTCCAAGACTCTCTTCCATAAGACATTTTTTCTTTTGTGTGGAATTTTATTATTAAAATTTAAAATTTTATTAAAATCAATGATCATTCAAGCAAAAGTTTTAATGTTGAAAAAGCAGTAGTTCTTTTCCGAAGAAATGATTGCAGATTATATTGCTTTACAAAACATTCTCTCAAGTATGTTAAATTTTAAAACTAGATGATTTTCTTTTATTTTAGGCAATTAAATAAAAAAAATGGAAAATAACACTTAAAAATATACTAATATTTCAAAGCAATTTTTTTCAATAACTCAGCAATTAAATTATTTAAAAGAATTATTTGTAATCAAAAATGATTAATTTATTTCCAAATAAACTAACATATCTTCAATATTTTCTGAATACATGCAGAATACAACAAAGAAAATAAATTGCAATTACACAATTTTTAGAAATTTCAATCCCCTTATTAAATTTTTTTAAAAATTATATGAACTGGAATATAAAATATGACTAAATAAAAAATATAATTCTTTGTTTTAAAAAAAACTCAAAAATTCTTACCCATGAATTACAATAGTTTTAGAGACCTATTTAATTTGTTTATACATAACTAGAAGGTAAAATTTAAAAAGGAAATAAGTTCTCTTTTCATAAAAATTTACGTTAGACTGAGGCCTAGCTTAATATGAATTCTTAGCCACAACAATCATTCAACCCCAAGTTGGAAATTGAACTGTTGAACCAAACAAAAGCAAGAGCAGTATCCATTCAGTGCAAATTCAGCTAACAGATAATGAGTTGAAATGAAAAAAATTTGCATTGCTTTTTATAGTATTAATATTCATAAAAAATGAAATATTGATGGACTTTTTGTAAGAATGTAAGCAAATATTTAAAAAGTTTTATGTATAAATATAAGTACACAAATGTAATATACTTACGTCATAATCAATTAGTCTAGCAGCTATAGTTTTTGAAACATCTACAATGTAAACAGGCCATTCATTTCCAAATGGTATCATTAATTCTGGAATAGTAGGCAACTGATCTTTGCGAACAATCATACGTGAAACAGAATCTTCAAGAGAATTATCAGCTTTCTCTAATTCCTTAATACAATATTACAAATATTAATTAAACACATCAAAACCTTAATACATAATACTAAAGATTCAAGAAAATTGTACTTACTGATACACTAGATGGTGTAGTGCTTCCAGATGAAAATCTTGCTGGCCTAACTATGTAATTAACACCTTCTGGGATTCTACCATATGGGCTGAGTAGAAAAAGTCAACATTTTACATAACAAAAAATGCTTTTTACATAATACTTTGTAATATTCTGCAGCTTAACTTTGTAATATTCTGTAAAATAATTAATTGTGAAGTTTTAATCCAGATTTATTGGTGGTTAATTAGATCATTTGTTGAGTCAAACCAAAAATGGACAACCTCAAGTAAAACAATGATGTAAAAATTAATTTTATGAATTGAAAAACATAGATAATATTTATTACATAAAGATGTAATGTAAATGAAAATTGTTAGAAAAATTAATGGTTATATATGAAAGTATGATTTATTTTATTACAACAGGTGATTTTTATAAGCCAATTGACATTAGTGTAGAATAAACAATAAATACATGATAAAAAAGGAGTTATATATTGTGCTATAGTTTTATAGTGCTTTTAATACAAGAAAGCATTCAAAGTCAACATTTAGAACATGGAAATGAAGATCCAACTTGTACTACTCTAGTTAAATGGTTTATAGGATTTTGCAAAAATCACAACTATTACAGGTATACTCTCATAAAATACATGGGCAAGTAATTGTCAACTAAAATCCTGGATACAGTGTTGACCTTATAGAAAATGTTATTTGATAATAATCATTTGGACCAACAAAATGATGAAAAAATTTAACATTGCATCCAATGCCAAACATAGAATTTTTCATGAAAAATTAAATATGAAAGATATATAGTTTCTAATTGGGTTACTCATATTTTAAATCACCAAAAAGAGGGATGTTCAAAAATACAAATTTGCAAAGTTATTTAAAGGTGGTAGTCATCAATTATTTTCAAAATTGTAACCAATGATAGAGCATACCATTTTACTGTGTTTCAATGCACAAAAATTATAAATGATTCAATACATAAAAAATGGTTCTTTGAAGATGATAGTATTTTCATGTATATAATCCAAGAATTAAGTGTAAAAAAGTTTTGAATTACTCTGCAAATTATACAATGCTGCAGATAATTTGATAAAAACATTCATCAGAAAAGCTTACTATAAACTTTAGAAAGAAATGCTGTTTATGTTTCAAAAATAAATAACAGATGAAGCCACGAGTCGGCTGATTTATATCAATTATTATTAGCATTGGCAATTAGGTTCAAGAACGAATTTGGTTTCTCGTAACAATATTAGATTTGCAATTTGCTAAGGTCATTTCAGCAGCATTTCTTTTCAACAGGAATATTTTTTTCAACAAAAATTTTCAAGGTTTTTTCCTTGCATTTTTTAGAATTCTTCTTAATTTAAATTTTGAATTATAACTTAGGACAAAAAAACGTTTAACCCTAAAATAAATATAAATGAATAAAACTAATAATTTTTTTAAAAAAATTTCTCTGGAAGTTTTATGCTTGAATTTAAAGCTGCAAAAAGCTGAATGCAAGTCATATCATAATCAAAACTTTGATGCAATTTATAAAAAATTTATTAGTACATATTCATTTCTTCACATTCAAATTAAGATAATTAATAAACAGTTGTTGATATTTAGCAAATAGTACAAGGAAAATAAATATAAATGAATTACAAATATTTACTGTAAATGTATTCCATAAATGTGTTTCTCTATATATAAAATCTTTTGATTAATGAGAAATTTTAAAAAAATAAAAAACAGCCTATACTTGCTTTATTAATGACTTTATTAATAAGATTTACTTTATTAATGACACTATGATATATATTTTCATATACTTTTTTATTTTAATAAAAAATTTATTGCTAATAACACTGCATAATAATTTAAATACTACTGAATTCAATACTATAAAAAACAATTAAAACATTAAAAGTAATGCAAATAAGATATTTATCAATGTTTTTATTAAAAACAAATTTTTGTTATAACCCTTTATTAAGAAAATGTCATTATTAAAAATAATGTTTACAAAAATACCAAATCACATTTTCACTCATTTGTCCAAATATAAATAACATAAAACTCAAGAAATGTTAAAAGATGATACCTTATTGTGTTAAATAATTTATTTTAATATTAAAAGGAACTTTCTCCATTTGTCTGGTAAAGGATAGAAGTTCCTTTTAATAACCACATATTTTATACTACTTCCTTCATATAAAATCTTAATTTTTTTATAATAAAATTTAATTTTAAAATTTTTTACTTAAAATAAAATTTAACAATATTTAAAATTGTTCCAAAACTTAATATAAGGTAGTTCTTTAAACAAAGAAGTTTATTTATACTCACACATCAAGATGATCTATTTCTAAAGTATGACTCTGTTGTAACAAATCAAGCCAATTTTCTGGGAGTAATTCATTATATTTATTTTCATATTCGTTGTTAATGCCATTTGTAAACATTCCAGAAGGTTTTTCTAAAACGATCTGTAGAAAACAAGTTAATATTAAAAATTAAAAAGAAATGTCAAGCAAAGTATGAAATTAATGTTAAGCAAAGTATTATAAACTAGTACTAAGAATATAATTAAAATGAAGTAGACAAGTTCACAACCTACAAGGATTTTAAAAAGAAAATATATACATTACACAACTGCACACATAAAATATATAACATTGAATAACAAATCTGTGGTAATACAAGGAATATTTAAACATACATAAGTTCCAAGGAAAATGTTTTATAATTGCAAAATGTAATTGCAGGTAATAACCAAATATAATTACTGTGCAGTTAAATATATCTACAAAGATTATTCAATATCTTGAAGATTTACAAGCTTCAAGTTTTAAAATCAATTCTTGCCACACAACTTCCATTTTTAAAATGTGGAATTTGTAATTTTTTATTAGAAATGCATAACATTCATATAAGCAAATAGGATTTAAAAAGTTAAAAGGGCAAGCAAAAGGTAGACTAGTAAAAGAAAACAGGTTACCTTAGATTAAAATATATATATGTAAAGGTATGAAGAGAAGGTTGGTAATAATTTTCCCACAAATGCAAAATTTGTTAACTTAATCAATAAATTGAATTATATTAAATAGGTTGAAAGCTTAAATAAGATGCCCCTTTTGACAGGCAATAGCTATAAATATAGATGATAATTTTAAATATTATGAATACCTTTTTTCTTTTTCCTCAGTCTCTAGAAAAAAGTGCTATTTTTATACAAATTACAACATTTGTCAGTCCTATTATCTTGACATCACTTTTTCTTTGAATGTGCAAGGAAACGATTAAAGTGCATACCTGATAATTTTTAAAAAAGTGCTTAAATAAAACTTTTCGTAACCCGAAACTCAATGCATATCTGATACATTTTCCTTAATTTTAATATAATTACTTAATATAAATTAATTAAAATGTAGATTCTAAGAATTTAATTCAATTAAAAATCTATTGATTAAATCTATTGATCTATTGTTATCTTCAGTTGAATTAAATTCATAGAATCTAGAATGCATTTATAAAATACTACGATTTGTGCTTTCTGAATATTATAAGCAAGGAAATATTTTGCATGCCACAATAAAACTAAATTGAAATCTGTTGAAATATTTCAATCAATTTTGTTATAAAAATAAGTTATGTGGATATAATTATTTTGATCATTTACAATAACTCTTTTAAATCAAATAAACTTAATTATTAGAAACAAATCAAGAATTAAATGAAAACTGAGTTAAATGTTTGAAAAAACACCATAAAAATTTTCTTAATTAAATATCTTTCCTATTTTTTTTATACTGGAAAAGTTTGATGTCGTATAACAGTAGTCATTTTTTTTTTAATCCTTTTCTAACAAACTCTGAGGGAACACATGTTCATAACGAAATTAAACACTTAGAAGATTTCACAATAAGCAAATTTTCCAAATTATTATTAGATGAGTTTCTCAATTTGACTCTTCATTAAACTAAAAATTCTTTCACACTCTACATTGCTACAAGGTATCACAAAGATAACATGAATTTAGATATTTTATATTTGTTTATATTATATACACTTTTTAATTTCCTTCAATTTAAAACCCCAGTGAATCAATTTTATTTTCAGTATTTAACTGTGATATATCTTTAGTTTGTAATGAAGAAAACTGATTTTCTAGGTCAACCCATGGCCACATCATCAGATTCATAATCTTTAATTGGTAGAAAAAAATTTATATATTTGAACAAAGAACCTCAACTTAATAATCTGGTCTTATCCACTATATATACAAATGGAAACTGTAAATGAGGCAAAAGATCTTGTTTCATTGACTATTTTTTAAATATAATCTCAAAAAATAACAAAATATTTTTGAACATCAGAAAAAAAAAAATTTTTTTTTTCTTCATCAGATAATGTTGCCACAATATGAAATGTACTATTTTGTATGACTAAAATCATAAATTTCTTTTTGATAGTTACAAAAATGATAAAAAAAAAAATCCACTTCAAATAAAGATACAGTTTGAATTCTGGATTGTTTAACAAACTTAGTATTTTTTTTTGGGGGGGGCAACTATACATATCTTTAAGTTTATTAAATTTGTGGATGTGTGACTAGACTGTCATAAAACATTATACTTTTAAAATATCTTTACAGTATAAAGCAAGAACAGACTCTAACCTTTATTAATGGAAGATAAGAAAACTTTCTCTTATATAGATATACCTTGAGATTTCAATTTATTAATTTGCTATCTTTATCAAAAAATTTCTTCATACTATTCTCAATCCATTTCACATCTTTTAAGTTTTAAAATTGGTTCGATGAATTGTACATTCGCATTAGAATTTTTAGCTTTCAATCTTGGTAAGCATAAAGATGCCAAATTTTCAGAATATGTCAACTTATCTACTTTAACTATATCATAAATATTTTAAAAGAGAATACCACTGATCAATGAGTCTTTGAAGATTTTTTTGAAGGGAAAACCAACAAAGGCAAACATTTTTAAGGATTTTTTATTATTTTTGTCACACAATTCTTGAAATTTTTTCAAACTTATTTTTTTTTGATCTCCGATTTAAATAAAAATAATAAATGTCAGTTATGACTTCACCAACTTTAATTGGTGAGCCTGAAGCACCTTGATCAGATACAAAATTTATCAAATGACAAGAGCAATTAATGGCTATTAAATTTTCTGACTGTGTTCTTAAATGGATTAGCACAATATTTCCCTTCTATCAGTGCTGCATTATCAGCCGCAAATACTACACAATGTTTAATAGAGAATTTTTAATTTAAATTCAATTAAAAAATAAGTGCTTAGATTTTACTCTGCTGCATAACCTGTCAAACCTGGAAGTGATAATAAGCAGCTTTGAACAAATTTATGAACGAGGTTCAAATAGTTTACAAATGAGTACACCTTTGAATTGCTGTCATTACAAGCAGCACAAAATGATGAAGTCTGTAGAAGTTTAATAATTCTTGTCTTTTTTCCGATGCTTATTCCATTATAATGGCAGAAGTTTCGGTTCGAGTACATCCTTAACACTTTGTAATTTCACTTCTAGGAAAATATTTCCTAGAAAAGGACCAGCATGATTGATATATTGTGCTCAATCAAGAATGAAGTAAAATGTAATTCCAACTGAGTGACTTCTTCCAAAGTGTATTTTTAAAATAAACATTCATTTTAGAAGTGCTTGCAGTATTTTTTGTTTCTTGCATGTATTTTGGACCTTTGACATGACAAGAAACATCAAAATGACAATCACGAGGTTTATCAAAATCACAATTGCAAATTATGTAATGAGGAAACTTGGCTTTTTTAGATAATGATTTGATACGTGGAAATTAGATACATTAACTTTTTTTAAAAGATTGAAAAAATTTAATTAGGCTTACCATGAACCATTTTTTGCATAACATCAATAACTATGCAAGCAACAACACAGTTGAAATTATATCTTTTACTCAAGCCTCAGAGTTACTCCACTCATCAACAACAGCCCACAAATCACAATAGTTAAAGTGAATGGTGCCAAGTTTTGCTCCACTGTTCATTTTATGTTCTATCTATAGTTTCTAAAAACCACACCTTCCACTTTCAATAAAGTTTTGATAAATTCTGCAGGAAAATCAATAGATTTTTATGTAATTCTTTGATTTGTAAGTGTCACTGTAATGGGTCAACAGTCTAAAAGGTTATACATCAGGGTTCTGAATAATTTGGGGAAGATATTGTACAGCTTTATTATAATATCACTAATTGACACAGACTGTCATACGATATAATACATAATCACCTTGAAAGTAGCATTTACTAATTTTACACAATTGCAACATCATAAGAAATACTGCCTCAAATTTTCATGTGAGCATTGGTACCCATTTATCAGAAACAGAATACAACATAGACCCCATATCATGAAAATCACCCCAGAACAAGTCAAGTTGAATTTGTCAGCTGGAATGACATATTTAAATAAAAGACTTTAATTTTGCATTTGAGATCTCAATTTTGACCATTCATTGAATGAATGTGAAGTGTAACTCCATTAAAAAATTTTCCAGTGATTTATAATATAATTGCAATGTTACAAATGCCAACCAAATCTGAAAACTTCATTAGATGGGTGTTTGATTTAGAGCATAGGTTCTCAAAGTGGTCGATAAAGAGACCACACAGAGGTCCACGTAGACGGGAAAAGAAAACAGGGGTTCACAAGTTGTAAGTGGGAGTCCTCGAAAAATTTTCTGGTTTTCATAATAAAGAACAACAATTTTGTCTAGGATTTACCTATCAATGTAGGCAAGTAGCATCATTCACTAGGGAGATATTCAAAAATATTCAAGACTCAAAATTCAAACACAGAATTGAACAGAATAATAGATAATAGTACAAGTGTATTTGGTAAATTGAAATTAATGGAGCAAAATATTAGTCGGTGTGAATTCTCCCAGTTTCTGCACTTGTCACAGATAGAACGTCTTGATGAGGATATTCAGATTTACGCTCAACATTTAAATACTCTGCATGATGACTTCAAAAATAGATTTGAAGATCATTCTGATGATTGAAATACCACAATGGTTCTTAACCCCATTTGATGAAATGGAAGAGACGAATGTGGTATTACAAGAAGAATTACTTGAGCTCAGCAAAAACGAACTGAAGTTTGAAATTTAAAAAAAGTCTATCAAACATTTTGGCTGCAGGCAGAAATCCCCGAAAAATATCTTGGGCTGTGGGAAATTATGAGAAAATTTTTATAGTGTTTCTCTCGTCATATCTTGTCGAAAGAAGTTTTAGTGCCATTACCATCCTGTTAACAAAAAAAAAGGAGCAGATTGAACATCACAGAATGGGGAGATTTGAGATTACTTCTGACAAAACTGAACCAAATATTGATAATTTGCTGTCAATTCATCAAGTACATCCATCTCATTAAAAGTATATATGACTATTTTTTATTTTTGATCTACATTTCAGAATTCATTGTTGATTGTTTTTAATAATAAATGTTTATAATTTTGTATAACCACAAATATTTTAATAAATAGGACAAAGAAAACGTGCTACTTTTTTTCTTCTTAACACCCCCAATTTTGGATGCTATTTTTTTTTAGGAGTTTTGGGAATACAGTAGAAATGTAGCAGCAAAAACAGAAAAAAGTGGTCCAAGAGAAAAAGTTTGGGAACCCATGATTTAGAGGCAACAAATCTAAGGCTTTTGAAAACATACAGTTCTTACTCAGAAGTATTGAGGTAAACTGGCATGCTCTCACTCACATATATTTAGCTTTCAAAGCCATATGCAAATACTGAATATGCATAAAATCTGATTTAAATCATATTTTATGGAGCTCAACTGGACTCTATTACTATAAAATAGCATACCTTGCAATTTACAATGGGTGACAAACCAAATTTTTACAATAAAGAAATTTCAATATTAATTTGTAATAATATTCCCTTCTGCATAAAAAGCTTCGTTATATTTATTTTTAATATACTTTTTCACCCTTCATAAAAACTTCTTCAACTTCCTTCAAACAACAATAATTTAATAAATCTTTTAGTTTAGAAAACTTTAATTTTTAATGAATACAATCACTGCAGATTTTTTCTTTACCATCTAATATTTTATAAAACATTGTATATTTGAAAACAGGGTGAAAACATTAAGTAATTTTGTTAATAATTTATTTCTTTTAACGTATTTTAGAAAGGCTTGATTAGTATTTACAGCTAGATAATAAATATCAAATTCATAGTTTATGATGCAAATATTTTATTTCCTGTTTTATATAACATGATTGTTAAAAATTTGAAGAAATATAAAGTATCTGTAATATTTTTGTAAATAAATATACACTGAAATAAAAATTTGAAGTCGCATTACAAAATTTATAATGAAATGCGTGCCTGATTCCAAACAAATGTGAAAAAAACTAGACTTTTCTTGCAAAATAAATGGTTGATTCTGTATTTGATCAAAGTTTTCATACCTAAAACCTTTCAATATTTTTAAATATTTGTTAAAATACAATACTCATAAAATTATTAAAAAATGTAAAAGTTTAAAAGAATTCAACAAATACAAAATTATATATAAATTAGTCTCAGTAATGAATATTCTGTACAAAGGAAAAATTCTTGTGAATTCCAGAGTTATATAAAATGAAATATTCTAACTATTTAACTATCTATGTTAAAATCTCAATGGCTTTCTTGTTAAATTTAATGAAGTTATAATAGTATCCTCCAAAATATAACTTAAAACATTCTTGGTAAATGAATAATTTCAAACTTTTGAGCAGCATAATTTTAATTTGTATTTCTGAGGTACACAAATTGTTAACATAAGGGTGAAAAAAAATACCTCTTCAATTCTACTAATGAGTTTCTGCACATCTTCGGCACTGTGAATAGGTGTTTCACGACAAGATGCCAAATGTTCTACAAAAACAAAATAAAGAAGGACAATCAAAACTAGCAATCATTCACATGTTTTAAATATAAAAATTATTTTTTGATGTTATTTTTTTAACAAATATAAATACTGTAACTGAGGGAATATTTTAAATATATGGAATTTTTAACTTTACACTAAAATTTCAAATTTAAATAGATTGGTAATCAAAATAAAGTCTGTAAAGGTTTTAGTTTAAAAAAACTTTGTACTTATTTTTAAGTAGAGTTAAAGCAGATTTCAGGAATGAATATTTATACATTTCCTGATACTTAATACATTGTTTAACAATATGAATAACTTTTCCATTAATGATAACATTTTCAATAAAATTATACAAAATTTTCTTTTTATATATGTATGAGTCACACCAGAATCATATTTCTGAAACATTACGATATTTTTTATTATTTCACTTCACATTCAACATATTTTTGTAACCAATTGTACAACAATACTTAAAAAAACATTAATGAGGTTAAATATCTTCAGAACCAAATAATTATTTATAAAATGAGAATAAAAATTTTTTGATGGTACAATATTTATTATTGTATGCTTAGTAAAAATGCATCATTTCACATTTCAGTATTATACAATGTGCTTCACTATATACATTTTAGTATCCTATATTACTTCACTTAATTCTCATCGCTTTTTTGCAAACAATTGTTCATAAGTAAATAAAATATTAGCAAAATAAATTATTTCCAAAAGTTAAATATTTATTCATAGCTACAAAAGATATAATTTATATGATACATTTGCACTTCTACTTACAGCCACAATTTTATGCATTACAATATCAAAAATTATTAAAGTTTAATGTAATTAAGCAATAAAATATTTTCCTTGAAGTTTGAATTTGACCAGATATAACACAAAATTTAGCACATTGTAATAATCATGGATTTCTCATTAAAGTATAAGATACACTTCAAATACATTCTTGCAAATAGCTGGAGGACTTGAAGGCAACCTTGTGTGTGGTCTGTTTTTAAGTATATAAATAAGTGGGAATGAGAACATAAAAATAATTTTCACCAAATAAAATTGTAGGAAAATTGCTTCCAACAAATATTCTTGGACCTTCTTCGTAAAAACAACAAAATACCAACAAATATTCACTATCACAAACAATATAAAAAACGGTAACATTTTTCTGACTTTTTAGGTGTAAAAGGAACTTTTCTGTTTACATGATTGTTTCTATATAAATATCAGTATTTAAAAATAAAGTAATATTTTACATGAGATAAATACTGTTAAAACTTATACACATGAAATGAAATAATTTTTTATAAAGCTATAAGAAAATCAATTCAAATTTAAAACATGTGTTTCATTATTTTAAAAGAAATCAAATTTATAAAAAGTACACACAATGAAAGCATTCCAAAATTTTCATAATATTCTGTAAAAATACCTAGCTTATTGCCTTATTATTTTACTTATTAAGAAGATAACTTACAAAAAAATAATAAGTTTTTGTGTATCTACTCTGTGAAATTTCAAATATTTAATTTAGACATGCTATACAGTTAATATATTGACTTCTAAAATAAAAAGCATAGCTAAGACAATTGAAAAGAACATTTAAAATAAATTTTAATATAGATTAGTTTTAAATTTTTGAACTTAAAAGTGAAACTTATTAAATTATATTAATTCATATAAAGGAAAACTTATTTTATATTCAAATGAAAGAACAATTTAGCTGAGGCATAGCGAGCTTGGCTTGTCAAAGTGTCATTAGTAACAACATAACAACATGAAAAAACAAGCTATAAGACAAGATTTTTCAGAATACCTTTATTTAAATCCAATAAAATAAATGATCAAAGAAAATAAATCACAAATATAAATTATAAAAATAGCATGAATCTTATTAAAATGGAACTACTTTTTTTGAAAATAATTATTAAAACTAAAGGTGTGATCAAAGAACTTTGACTCTAAATTAATGCAAGAAGTATATTTTTCACCATTTTTGTTCAAATACATAAAAAAATAATAAATTTCCAAAATTAATTTTAAAATTTATCAATTTTTATGCATTAATAAGCTTAAAACATCTTTTTTACTATTAGATAATCATGCATTCTCCAACAAAGTTTAATATTTTTCATACTAAAACTTTCATCATAATTCACTTTACAAAAATAATGTTTGAATGTATTCAAACAAAATTTAAAGAAAATACTTTTTAAAAAAAATTTTGGATTGAAGTTGTTTCATCAATACCAATGTTGATGAAAGATCATCATAAAACAGTACTGAAATTATTAACAGCTTACATTTTATTCAACATTCATTATAGTATGTTAAGTTTTTTGATAAAACCATTTATAACTAATAATTTATAAAACAGAAATCAATATAAAAGGATTTTACACAACACACATTAATATCCAAAGCTTTACTAAAACACAGGCAATTAATTATATACTTTAATAAATATTGTCTTAAATGATTTAATAAAAAATTTAAATTGTAAAAATTATCACAAAAATCCTAGAATTTATTGAAACGTTTTTAAAATATATTTTTAGAATACATTATTTAAGTAAAATATTCTTAACTGCAAATGTGATTTCTGGAAAAATTTTTTGTACTAATTACAAGTATTAAAATTGGAAGTATAATAAAATACATTCAAATAATTAATAATTTCACATTAAGTGCATTATTAATACTATTAAAATGATTAGAACATTTATAAATTTCTTTAACATTAATTGGTCAGGAATAAAAAGCTATTTAGATTATAATATGAATACTGTTTAAAAATAATTGTTACATACAGATTCTTTATTTTAAAAGTGTGACGTTATCAGCATCTTTCTAAATATATTTAAAAAATACATGTAACTGAAATATTTAATAATTCATATTATGAAAAAAAAAAGAGGTTTACAAACAAATTTCTCAGATATCTTTAATCAAGCTAAATCACAAGCTTATTTTAAAAATTTGATTTGATATACTCAATTAAAAATTTGTTAAAAATCAAATTATAATTAACATTAAAACTATAAAGTAGTAATATCTTTAAATTTAAGTGAGTAATATTAGATGGAAAAAAATTCAGTATATGAAACTGAACATACTCCTATTTTTGCTTCGACTGCACAATAAAATGCATTATAATTCTTTTTAAAATTTTCCTCCTTTTCTTTTCAGTAGAAATTATTTTACATAATCATTTCATATGAGTTTATAATATATTCAATGTAATTTAAACAGTTACATAAACTGAGGCATAATTTTTCATAAAACTGGAGTGCAATTAGTAATGTGCAACTGCTACAGACTTTCATCTCAGTTTCAGTACATAAATCACATTTAAGTGTTTAAGTAAACAATAGTAGATAATATAGAATACCATAAAAAAAATAACTGATCAGACTTGAATTAAATATATAGCACATTTTACATAAATTTTGACACAAAATTTCTCATATTGAAGAAAATTGGAATTTAAAAATAAAAATTTAATTAAATCAATGAAAATGTGAAAATAGGGGACAAAATATGTTACTCCTTCTAAATATGTTTAGATAGATAGATTATATCATCTGATTTAAATAGTTTAAAAAATAACCTATAGCACTTCTTTAAAAAACAAATTTCTAAATTCAAATGATCAAGAAATATGTTTTAAGTATCTTAGAAGTGTCAGGAATTATGAAGAATATTTATAGATTTGAAGTTTAACTTCTGCATGCATTACAGCATTAACCCTAACAATTGTGTATTTTCATGAAAATGGTCGTAAAAGATACTTTTTTTAATAGTAATAATATCTAGTATATACTACCTGCAATTACATTAAAAACAGTGTAATATTGCCATCTGATGTGCAAAATGAGAAAAAATACTTTTCCAGACATAGGAAATAGATTCTGTGATTGTTTCACGAATCTGTCGTTTCCAGGATCGTTCAGTAATACCAACATATCTTTTTTTTACGACAGATTTATTATACATTAACAAAACATAACATTAATTATAGACACAAACATAAATTTAGATGGTTCATTTTACATTATTCGAAACACATGTATTTTCCATCGCCTGGAAGCGGAACCTCCGCTACCACTCGTCTTTTCACACACCCATATCGTTCCTCTCACTCCGACACACTCCCCCTATGCCTCTTGAATCACTTACAACCGCACTTAAAGAAATCAAAAGTTCTCGTCAGTTAAGTGTTTGATCTTCACACTTTCCCTCCAGTTTCCATTGCTGGACCTTGTCCTGCAAATGGAAACTACAAAGAATCCTAGAAAGTTTCTTTTACCTTTCATCACCATTCCATCAAGAGCCAAATAATACCAAAATTCTAAATGTAACTTAATGCTTCAGCTTACACTTTTCTTTCATATTCTCTTTAAAGGAAGATATCCTATATTACTGCTATATCCATTATATTGATTACAACACAATATTATAAAGTAAGAAAATAAGAATCAATATTAACATAAAAAAAGCTATTATGCAAATATTATTCACACAAACCTTATGAAATTAACAACCAATAACAAATAGAAATCACTACATTATATTATATAAATTAAATATAAATATTATGATATATCGAAAATTATTTTCGATTTCTTACAAGATTCATTATAAAAGAAAAATAATTAATCATCCTCATAAACCCTTTATAAGGCATCTGTGATAACATTATTACTACCAGGCTTATGAGCTATTGTGACCTGATAGCGAGAGAGAGCCAATGACCATCTCTATAATCTGGCATTCTTCTGGATGCTTTCTGTAAGATATTTCAGAGGATTGTGATCTGTGAATATATTTATGGAAGTTCCGTAAGTCCATGCTTCAAACTTACCAAGTACCCATATTACAGCATATGCTTCTCTCTCAATGGTACTCCTCTTAGTATGCGCTGGAGTTAATTTCTGACTGGTGAAGCTTATAGGCTTAGGATTTCCATCTGTGTCTCTCTGCATTAAACATGCTCCAATACCAGCAACCGAAGCATCTGTGTGCAGTTCAAATTGCTTATTTAAATCAGGGGTTGACAATGAAGTGACAGCACATAAACTATCTTTCAATGAGATGAAAGCCTTTTTAGTCTCTGCAGACCAAGGGATATCGTTTGGTACAGATTTTCTGGTCAGGTCTGTTAATGGCTTAGCAATATTCGCATAATGAGGCACATATTCCCTATAATAGTTAAACAGTCCTAATATCGATCTTAAGGCTTTCTTTGTTCATGGCAATTTTAAGTTTTTGATAGCTGCAATTTTATCCGGATCGGGCCCATGCTCACTTGCTCCAAGTACATGACCTCAGTATTTTAGCTTCGATTGAGCAAAGGTACATTTTGCTAAATTTGCAGTAAAATTGTACTGTTTTCATGTTATCAAAACCATTCGTAGATGGTTCAAATGTTCTTCCCAACTAGATGAATAAATTATGATATCATCCAGAAAACTTTCAACAAAATCATTATGAGGTCTTAGGATCTGATTCATAATTTTCTGAAAAGTAGTTGGAGCACCTGCAAGTCCAAATGGCATTACTTTCCACTGATACTGTCCCTTAAGTGAAATGAAACTTGTTAGTTCTCGACTATCTGGATCCAATGGAATTTCCCAATAACCTTTAAGGATGTCTAGAGTGGATAGATACTTTGCCACACCAGCTTTGAATCATAATTCTTCTGATTTTTACATTGGAAATGGAGCTATTTTAGACTCGGAATTCAATCCCCGATAATCGACACATAGTCGAATCGTTCCATCTTTCTTTGCGACACATACAAGAGGATAAACAATCTCTGCAGAAGATGGTTCTATCAAATCCATGTTTAATAGTTCTTTCATTTGATTTTCCACCTGAGGTTTTAGTGATTCTGGTATTCGGTATATATGAGGCTGTTTCCTTACGATTCCAGGTTTTAATGTTACTTTATAAGGTGGTACCTTAGCTCATTTCAATTCACCATTAAATACGACTCTGTAGCCTTTGAGAATTGTTAAAAGCTGAGTCTTTTGCTTCAGAGATAGATTTGACAATTCTGTCTTTTCTTCTAGCTGTTTCCAACAGTCCTTTATTTCTCCAAGGCCTCCTAAAGGTACAGATTGAACTTCCCCAAAACCTTCATCAGCTTCATATATTATGCCCACCGTATTCATCGATTGGATATTTATAACAAGAATCGAAATTCTTTTTGTGTTGTAACGGAGTTATTCTATACTCCCTTAAAATGAAATTTTTGATTTTGTCATATTGATCTAAATCTTCTTCTGACAACATAGCATTTATTCCTGTAGCATGATCCTTTAAACATTGTAAAATAATTTTCCCTTCATACTGTTCGGGTACTTCATAAAGCTTGAACATCCTTTTGGCATGATGGAAAAAGAAAGGCCATTCTTCTGCTTGTTCCGGGGGATCTAAAATTACTCCTTTCATTATATTTAAATAATCTAGAAAAGTATTTCCTAATTTATCTCGCCCATATTCTGCAGTGCTTTCCGAGTTGCACTCATCTTCCTTTTCTTTCATTTCTAATTCACGCATTTTAATTTCATGCTCAAGCTCCCTTTGTTTCTCTTCTAATTCACGTTGCCTTTTTTTTACTTTGGCTTTCTCTCTCTCTACCCGATCGGAAATTATTGTATTTATTAATTCTTGAACAAATGACTGTTCAAAATTTTTAGATTGTGTAATCACATTTTTTAAATCTATTATTTTCGCCTCCGGAGGAATCCGTTCTCCTAACTCACTAGCCAATATTAACAGATCCTCTTTTTGAGCTTTACCCAAGAATGCGAAGGCCATTTTAACAACTAATGTTATCGCAAATTACCAAACCTTAAATTATCAATTATTCAAAATAAAACACACATTTAAATCACCTTTCATTTGCTTAATCGATAAAACACTTTCGTTTACTTAATGCACCAAAAGAAAAAGATTAAAATAATTTATTCTAATAATAAATTTAAAAATTTATAGTTTCGATTTTCATTTCAACAAACTGTAATATACTTAATACACACTATAAAATACTATCATATATATAAAACTTCAATTACATAATAGACATTAATGAATGAAAACAATTCAAAACAAACTAAAAAAAATATACATATACGAATCATACTTCCAGTTTAAGCATTTCAAATTAAATAAATCCTTATCATGGAAGATCATTGAACATAAAACCACTTAAATCAATAAAATAATAAAATAATTTTTAGTAATATGCATTTATATGTTTATCACTATTTATATATACAATTTTACCTTAAAATAATATGAATCAAAGTTACCGAAACAACCAAAAACTATTATTCACCATTGCAAGCACAATTACTTTCGAAATATAAAATAATTCAAAATTTCCCCTATCAAATGTTTCACACTCTCGGTTTTGAATCAAAATTTAAAATCTAAACTTAGTTACTTTACATAAATATTAAATACAATCATAGTAAATATTTAATATGCCTTATAACATTGAATAATTCTGAACATGTAATTTAATAATGCAAAACAATAAACAATTAAAAAGCATTTAAACTTTCTTAAAAGTTTCTTATTCCATAAACTTATATCATTTGCATACTAAACAACAGAATGATCACGAAAATTCTAAGCAAAACATTTATATCCTATTATATCACATTAACTAAAAGTACGTTTCAACAATTTACTATTCAATAATAAAGCTTTTAAATTGATGGACATAACTCAAGAAATTGACAATTAGAAACAACATTTTTCGAAATAAATTTGTTTTAATAAACAGATTATTCCAAAAAAAATTTTTTTAATAAATCAAAATTATATATATATATTTTTAGTAATATCACCAGTTAAGAGAAAAATAAACTTTTCTGAATATTAATGAAAAAATATCAATAATATTTTGAAACCAGTATAGAAACTTAAATATTTTCTCAATTGACTTGAAAATTATACATATTTATTTTGACATTTCAAATATTTAAACAATTTTTGTTAATTTATTCCATTTTCTTCTTAAACAAAATCCTACAAAGATATTTAAGAAAATTCTAAAACAAAGTTCCCTTAAATCATACATAATTAAAACAAATATTGGCTCCTAATGGAATCAAGAAGCAATCAAAATATACAGACTCACGACTTTGTAGATACTTTTCCATCATTAGCATCCCATCATTTTGTATTAATCCGGAACACATCCTGTCGACTGAGCCAATGTGATTGTTTCACGAACCTGTCATTTCCAGGATCGTTCAGTAATATCAACATATCTTTTTTTTTAACGACAGATTTATTATACTTTAACAAAACATAACATTAATTATACCCATACCCTACCTCCCGCTCCATCACACTCCCCCTATGCCTCTTGAGTCACTTACAACTGCACTTAAAGAAATCGAAAGTTCTCTTCTGTTAAGTGTTTGATCTTCACAGATTCCTATCTTTTTTTAGAACTACTTTCAAACATTTTAGCCCAGAAACATCATGGGCATGAGAAATACAAGATGAAAGCTCACCTTATGATTTTGGTGGGACAGAGAAACAATAGTTAAAAAAAAAATCTGAAAATACTTAAATTGAAACTTTATCAGTTCAAATTGTTGATCATTAACATAACACTTTAAATAAAATTGAAAAAAAATTATATTTCAAATTTTATTTTAAATAAGTAAAATTTAATTTTAATATTTTTATTATGATAATTGTAAAACTTAAATTATTTTTTAAATGTAAAAGGTCATCATTAAAATTTAAAGAACACTAGGTTTGTTTGTCGCTCAACGGTCATTTTTTGCACACGAGGGCTAATTAGACCGGGACCTACGGTTTAAAGTGGATTCCGAACCACTACAAACATCCATGCCCAAGGTGGGATTCGAACCCACGAACTGTTGAACCAAAGGCAAGAGCGCTAACCATTCGGCTGCCAGCTCGGCTTAAAGAACACTAGAGTTTGATCTATAATCTAAACTGCAAAATCTATGTCATTTACATTAATAAACATAATAACTTTAACACAGCAAACTATAATTACATTAAACATAATTAGAAAAATGTAAGCAACCAAAATACTTGAAATACTCTAATATCTCAACTAAACATAAAGTTATCACCAAATAAAAACCCAGAAAGCATAAAATCATGTTAATTTTAAGAGCAACTAAAAGAAATGTCTTGAGAATCAGAAATTACTGGATTTTATTGATTCAAATATGAAAAATCTGAACTCGCAAATTGAGCCTTAAAAAATATTAAGGTAATTCCTTTTATTTTTAAATTCATATTTAAATTAACTGATAATTTAAAAAAAAATAAATATGTTGAATGCAGGATGACAAGTTTCTTTTAAGAACCAATATATCACACAGAATTTAATATACATTAGTTTTTTTATTATTTTTATTTTCAAATAATCATAATAATTATGTGATTTGTACTCTTTTCTTACTATAGTTTTGGCATAATTAGTCCTTATTTAGATTTTTTAATTGTAAAATAGGTTTTAAACCAAATTTATGTACATATATTGTTTTAACTAAACTTCCTTTAATGTAGACTTGTATGTAATAATTGTTATGGACATTTAAAAATTAAAAATGCAATTCTTTTCCATATATTTTTAATAATACCATCTTAATTAAACAACAGCTAGTTTTTCACATGGATTATTCTTCAATTATCCTAAATTTATACATTTAAGCAGTTATTTTAAAAATAATTTTGAATTTTAAGATATTAAAAATATTGTTATTATACAATAAAATACATGCATTTATAATAGAAAGTTTTAATTGGGTGACCAACTGATAAATTAATTTTTAAGTCTATTTATTGATTTTACAAGTTTTTTAAATATGGATTAAACTGTGAGAATAATTTTCTTATATCTGTGTATACCATATATTTATTACACCCTTACGCTCATTTGAAACAGTGAGCTAAATTTCTAGTTTGAGAATGTTTGAGTTGTATTGAAACATCAATCAGATTAGAATTAGAGATGTTACCAGTCAAATTAACTAATAAATAAAGATTGTTTTTTTAAGTTAAAATCTTTAAATACAACAAAATATTTTTAAGTCTTAGTAGGATAAAAAAAAAAAGGTCCAATTTAAAACACTAGCTATAAAATCCTGACTTTTAAAGTAACAGGATGTGCCCTGCTTATTTTATAATAACTAAGTATTTTTAAGTATTTACTGTGACTCTTCTAATATTCCAATTTGTCTACTTCACAATAATTGTATAATGCCTTACTATTATATGTGAGTAATGCTTAACTGTTGCTAAGAGACAATTTTTCACAGCATTTTCCTTTGTTTTTTTTAATTTTAATAAGCGAAATGGCATTGTATTTTGGACTCAAAAAAAATTTTTTTACATTAATCATACAAACATGTTATTTTTAACCTACTCCTGCACTGTTTCCCTTTTTTTAAGAAAAATACTTTCTGAAATTCCCTTGACATATCATGCAAGTTTGAAAAACATTATAAATTGTTTCCTTTTTCAGACAACCTTTTTTTCCTCCTCCCCCTTCTCCCTTCTAAAATGAAGCATGAATGACCGACCAGAGCACATTTCTGCATAAAATTTCTGAAAACTTCAAAAGCAAATAAAAAATTTTACTGACAATTATAAGATTTAATAACTTTTAAGCATATAAACTTTATATTTGCATTATTTATTAATTGCTTTTATAAAGCCATGTAGAAAAATTCTTAAAACTTTAAGGCCATCTATGCTACAAAATCTCTAGTTTTAGAATTCAGTAATAAATATATGATGCATGGTTTTATCAAATTAAAATCGAAGTTTAAATACTTAAAAACATTTTTAAATAACAGGAATTCTTTAATCCTACATCATTTTATGAGGATTTTTTAAGCAACACAATATTCCCACAGAAAATATAACTTTAAAAGATTTATAAAAAATTCCAAAACATATGTAAATGAATTAAGCAATTAAAAAGAAACTTATAAAAAATGAATGAAACTGGAAATTAGTTTTTAAAAGTATGGAATTTATTAATTATATGGAATACATATTATATTTAACTTGCATAAAAAAATTTATGACAAAAATTTTATTAAGTTTTTACAAAATTTTAAAAGAGATATTTCCAGTAAGTGATTGCGTGAAAATATTTACCTTAATTAAGAAATTAAATATTTGCTTTTATGAATCATTTGATATCAGCTTAACATTATTCTGAAGCTAAGATTCAAATTGAAGGTGTATATAATCTGAAATTCAATTTTACAATGAAATTAAATACCTTTCAAAATATATTTTGTATTTCTTTATATAAAATTTATTTTCTTTAGACAATTTGAAAATACTGAAATATAAATTATCAAACAGGGAAGTAAATGCTAAGATTAATCATTCAATAAACCACATGATTCAAAATCCAAATCAGGTAAGATGGAGAATAATCAAGATGAAAAAATAGAAATTCTGTTGAAACTTAAAGAGTGAAATACAACATTTTTCGAATTTAGAATAAAATAACTTAATTCATTGAAAGCCTTTTTCCAAGTGTAAGAGAAAAACTGGAGTATTAAAACCACATAATAACCACACTATAAGAAAATTTTGTGGGTTTTAACCAGTTATTATCACAAATTGAAAAGCATGGTAAGGCACAGAAAATGCATCACTGGATTTCTTCAATACTTTTTTTCATCATAACATTTTTCACTTATTTGAATTTCTCAACCTGCTACTGAACAAATGTTTCAAAAAGTATCTATTTCTTTATTAAACATTAACCCAGAAGTTATCAGCATAAAATCTGAAATCATTCAAAATGCTGATAAAAATTTCATTTGAAATAGTTATCAATATTTTAAATTGAAAACATAAAAACATGGGTATAGTGGAAAATGTAAAAATTTAATGAAAATATATCAACAAAAATCTAAAATTTTGATTTACAAGAGGCATTTATTTGGTACATAAATTATGCATACTTATAATTTCAATCATTGAGAAAAATTATGAAGAAAAAAAATTGTTCAAAATAACAAACTTTTAAAAAGAAACAACCCATGTTTATGAAAAACTTCTTAAAACATTAAAAAGGAAAATGTTGGGACTCTTAGTTTTTCAAACAGTTAATTATAATAAAAGATTTATATAAAAAGATTCAATATATATTCAAAGTATTAAAGAAATATAGGTATATTTTGCAACAAATAATATTTATTAAGTCATTTCACAAAGGCACTTATTTTACAATTAAAAACAAAAAGATCATAACAAATTCTAAATTTACTATTTCAAGAATTGAATTTACATTGTATTATTTATGTTTGATTAGAATACAAGAGTTAAAAGCAACAATGTCACAGTTTCAATTTAATAAACTGTTTGCTTCAATGAATATTAATGAAAAAGTTACTGCAAGATCAGCACATTAATACATAAAAAATTAATGAATGTTTTAGACATGAAATAAACAGTATAAGATCAGTAATAAAACATTGTATTCAAGTCTAAAATTAATGAACTATTCTGTAAGAGTTAAAAAAATACATTTCTTAATATTATTTAAATAACTTAAAAAATTTCTTTAATAAAAAGCAATCATTTAAAGACATCAATTATATAATCATTACTTATTTTTTAAAAAAATATTTAAATTCTGTGCATAATTACTTTTTGTTTCAATAAGAATTATTAATGGTGCATTTAAATATTTAAATTAAAAAGCTGTATTGAATGATTTTAATAAAATATACATAATATGTAGGTAAGCACGATCAAAATAAATCAACACTTTAGAGTAATTTGTAGCCTATTGTCCTTTAAAACAACAACATCTCGTCGGGAATTACCTTTATTCTTTTTTATATCTTCTATAGCTGCCAAAGCAGCATATTTTTCAGCTTCCTGGACTGTTTTGGCTTCAGAATAGTAAAAATAGCTACTATATTTTTTTTCACCAAGGTCCAATTTTGAAATAAAACCTTTAGTGTCTTTCTTTTGCCCACAAGGCTTAGTAGTATACTTCAATGGAAGATTATTTATTCTGGCATAAATCTCAACATATTCTTTTGGAGAAGCTAAAATTTAAATGAAAAAAAAAATTACACACAAAAAGAAATAATACTAAAATATAAAGATACAAGTTTCATAATTATCATTCTTATATAAAATGTTAATATATTTTTATTAATAGCACAATTTATAAACATAATACATTTTGAAAAATTAATCACAATTAAAATATAAATTAATGTATTAATTAATATACAAAAACTATGTTATTGATTAAAAATATTCATTTAAAATCTTCCAAAACACTGTGTTATCACAATTTTATAATATATACCAATTATGTTATCTACATTAAATCCAAAAAGAAAAGCAGATACCTTCTTCACACATATTTCTTTTGCTCCACAAACAAATGAAGTCACTCAAAAAAACAGATTTTAACATAACCAAATGATCTTCAGCTACAAGCAAGACTATACATTAACACAACCAGAATTAAGTAAATATTACCTTGTATCTTTATGCTTAAATTGATTTTTCAGTATTTATATTAAACAAAATAAACTTAGATTTACAAATGAAACTTTGAAATGATTTTAAGCTAATTAAAAAAAATCATTCCCACCAAAGTCTTTTTAGACACAAAGCATCTTGCAATCCAATATAAAACATAGACAGCACCAGAATGAGAAAGGTTCCAAGAGCTTCAAAACATCTAGAGAAAAATGTTCCCCAGCTACAGGTAAAGTATTGCAAAAAGAGAAAAAAGTGGAGAATCAGCAAGTCCAATGCTGAACAGGAGAGCCTAAAGATAATCATAACCAGGAATGGATCTGAAAGATGTCATCCTTCCAACTCTAAAGAGGAATGACATGATTATCAAGACAAGCCCAAGTCTTTACATTTGAACATCTTGAAGAGAGGAAATTATTTTGTTGTTCCTGAGAAGTCATTAGAATGGATGCATTTCACAGTGATCGGAGACAAGGTTGATATAATGTTGAAGCCTCCTTGGCTAGCAAATCTGCCTGCTCATTACCATGAATGTTGCGATGGCTTGTAATCCACAGGAGAAGGACATCTCTTTCACAGTTTAGAAATGAATCAATAAGCTGCTTACACTCAAACTCAGTCTCAGGAAATGAACTGTAGTTAGTAATTAATTGTATCACTGCCCGAGAATCAATAAAACTTTTTTTTTTTTTTTTGATGAGCCATCAAAATTATCTACCCAGAGGCATTTTAAGATTAAAAAAACTTCAAAATAAACACCAGCCCTGGAAGAGAAAACCATGGTAGACCCATCATTTATAAAAATGAAGCCAGTTCTGAACAGGCTACCTCTCATTAATAGACTAAAGTATAAGCCATTGTATACATAAGTTTAAAATATATAATTTACACAAACTAAAAGCCGTTCTTCATGCCAGGTAAAACACATGAGTACAGATTCTAAATAAAAAAAAAATTACTAAGTACAAACAGAAAGAAAATGCTATAAAAACTGATACATATCCCTTAAAACAAAATTTTCAAAATCAACATGTATAATGCTAAAGATGTGATTAAATGAAAAGTATATCAAAACTATCATACTTTTAAAACACAAAAGTATTTTTGTACTTAGTGAAAAAATTTTATATAATGCATTTGTACATAAGAAAACTGCTAAACATTTTTCCTATTTAATTCTTCAATGATTCAAGCAAATTTTAATTTATAGCTACATTCATCCACAATGCTTTTAGTTTATAAAATGTTTTTTTTTAAATTTTAAAAAAATGAAAAATTAGAGCTCTAAATCTAAGAATACTGTGGATGTGCTAAATTTTATAATTAATTATTGTTCAGGTCTTGCATACTGTTTCTGAATTACTCAATTTACTGTGTCACTAATATTAAACAGATTAGATTACTTAAAAATTTATTCTTTTTCTACAATTAAAATGCATAAAAGAGATAAGAATTTTTATTTAATTTTGTACTATATGTAATTTTGATTTTTAATCATAAAAATTCTAATTAAAACAGACAATTAGATAAATCTTACATTTTTATATGTGCTTTACTTTAAAGTCACAAATTATAATCAAGTATGACCTTCATAGTTTTCATCCTTAGTGGATTTGAAAAATAAACTTTAAAAAGAACTGAAATTATGTGGATGCTAATAAATTTTATTTCCATAACTTATAACTCTACTTACTTCTACATATTTAAAATCGTATATTTGAAAATAATCATTTATAAATTAAATTCAATTGGTTAATAATTATGACAAAAATTGAATTAAAAGTTAAAAAAAAAAGTATCTTACAATAAAAAAATATTGCTAAATCCGTTTTAAATTAGGATCATGAATTTTATTGATAAAAAAATGCCTGGTGTCTATAAAATGACATATTAATAAGTTTAAAGTTTCATAAAATTATAAAGATACAGACCTAGGGTCTAGTAGAATATCATACTTTTCAAAACAAGAAAAAATTTCCTTCAAAGATTTCATTTTCTACTTTAAGTAGCTTTTTTACACATCCTTTGCATGTTATTAACTGTCAGCAGTTTCCTTTTTTTGATTTGAATATTTTTTCAACTTGTCAATTTTGATAATTAACCAGAAACATATTCATGAACATTTTTCAGATTTCTTTAGCATCTAGATCCGACATAACAGTCATATTTTTGCCCATTTAAAATTTAAATAATGCATTCCTTACTATTGAAAAGTATAATCAAAACAATAACGATAAGCTCATTTGGCATGTATATCTCTCAAAGTAAATGCTTGGAAGTTTTCTGTTTCTTCTCTAGCAATACACAAATATGACGCACTATCTATGAACATTTTTCCGGTAATATGCCATGCACATTAAAATGTCTTGTAACAACTTTAAGTCATTAGGATGACCCTTACACAATGTCACTGTAGTGATATGCTCTCTACAGTAGGATACAGCTCATTATAGCAAAAAGTCACAAGTTTCATCTCTGTCACTACTGAATATCGGGAGATGGCTATTCTGATTCTGCATGCATGCTTGTTTAAGATGAGTAATCTTTGATTTTTATTATGTATATTTTATTTTAAATTAAATTCCCAATTATAATCAAGTATGAATTTAATTGTTTTCATTAGAATTGGATTTGAAAAATAAACTTTAAAAGAAGCTGAAATGATGTAGCATGTAAACACAGAGATTTATCTTTGAAAAATTTTTCTGAAAGGCAATTTACATGAGGGATATTAAAATTCTTTATAAATCTTAAGGTCAAATTTACAACCACAATAACAGACATTTATAAATACTTGAAACAATAGACTACCATTTTGATACTCTGTGCAATGAGAAGTGCATATATGAAAGTAAAATGATAAAAGCACCAATTTTTTAATCCATCTAATCATTGTTAGTAAACATATATTATGAAGTACTGAAAGTTAAGATACCAGATACTTCATAAATACTTTGTATGTTATACAATATAAATCGGGGTACATATAGATTTCCAAGAATTAAATTTCAGAAGTTTAAGTTTTCCATGGGTCAAATCAAAAATTTCTAAAAGGTATCAACATTCATGTTGAATATTTATTTTATTTAAAAAAAAATTTCTTAACCAAATATGCATATAATTATGTATATGCAACAAACTTTTTTCAATTATGTTTGTAAATAATAGAAATAATTGCAAAAATTAATGAGAATATTTTTTATTTAAGTTAGAATTATACTTAATATTAACTTCAAAAGACTTCAATGAATTTACATTTATAACAGAAAATTTTTTCATTTCAGTAATCAATATTCTTTATATTACTGTAAATATAAAATGAATAATTTTAGGGTTTTTAAACATCTTCAATAGAGAAATTTATTGAGTATCCTCTTTTCAAATATAAATATACTTACTCAGAACAAATATAATTATTCCTAGATTTTTTAATAATTGCAATTCTACAATAAAAGAAATTCCAAAAATAAATCCAAACTATATTTTCTGGTTTCAATAGTCTGTAAGACAAGGGTTTTTTAAAACACTTGGTAAAATATCTCTCTGTGCAGGTTTCACTAAATCAAGCCTTATATTAGCATTTGTAATTTCCAAGGGATTTCTACATGTCATAATGGGAGATTTATCACCTAAAAGTTCAAGATCATTCTTCTTTTCCAGGATTTTTTTAGTTAAAATCATGTTGAGTTTTCACTTTTCTTGGTTTGGTTACAAAATCTCTCCAGTAAGGTTCCTCAAATCATAGTTTTTCATAAAGATTGGTTGAATGGGTTTTATGACACAAGGTCTTTTTTAGAGAGATCCATGGCCTTCATTTCCATGATGACTCAGAAGAGCATATTTCCTGTTAGCAATAGCATTGTATCAATAGGTGTGGACTTTACAGCTCCTGTGATCAAACGGAAGGGCTGGTTTTGCAGTATTTCAATTTTTTTTAAGTACCACTAGTGGAGCTGTGATTAAAACTTCAAAATAATAAGTCATTAAAGGTTGGATAAAAGTTTCAAAAGTAATGTTTAGAATGGACCGAGCATAGGCCCAAGTGCATCCTGCAAGGAGATAATGAATATTTCATCTATTTATGACAACCTCACTAAACTGATCAATGTGGGGCTTCCAACTCAATTTGTTATTGGTTACTCTGAGATAAGTAAATTTGACCATGTTGGTAATTGATGTGCATTGGTATTTCAGTTCAGGCCGAAAACTATGCATAATGTTGTAAGATTAATTATACTGAAATAGTTCATAACCAAATTCTAGTAAATGTGTTTAATTAATAATTATATTCTAATAACAAATCAGCATTTAAAATAATTTAAACATTAGAGTTTCAAACTGATTTACATTTATCAGTTCAAAAAAGTACTTGAAAGGAAAAGTTCCAAATTAAATGCGTTTTGAAAAAAATTTTTAAAAAGAGAGATGAAAGTACATACCTGCCGATTCCAATTCTTTAAGTTGAGTTGATTTTACAGCTGAGCTTCTAGAGTTAAGGAGGGGACGTGGAGAAGAAATATGATTATTGCTATTACATTCATATTCAATATTTTCAGATGATTCTATATGTTCAAATGTTGAATTCTGTTCTAACTCTCTTTGATTTCTTTTTTTACTTTGTAGTCTTAAAAAGCGAGGAGCAACTTCATAGTTCCTTGAAGAAATTTCTTGTACCTTTGGTTCTGGTGGTTTAGGGCTCTTTGATCTGGGAATGCTACGAGGCTGTTTGGAATGCTAAAAATAAAAAGTAGTTTATGTAATTATATATATATATATATATATATATATATATATATATATATATATATATATATATATATAAACATACATAAAGAGTAAATAGTAAAGTTATTTTGCACATACCTTTTTATTCTGATATGATGGATGAGATGATTTAGTATAATCCCTTTGGGGAAATTTTGGGCTCACAGCTTTACTACTACGAGCATTGTATCTTGAAGCATAACCTTTCCTATTGACAGTATGAGATCGCCTACTAGGTTTCTAGAATATTATGAATAAAACATAATTGTAATTCAGTGCCTTATAAATGAACTAAAAAGGAATGATGAGCAATAATATACAATACAAATAAATTTATGTAGAATAAAATATTTAATTAAAACAATGATTCAATATTTGTTTTGAAGTTTGATTTAAACTTATCAAGAGACTTTCTGGCATGTTCTCGGGATCTAAGAAAGAGGACATTTCTACAGTATATAAATAATATATATGACCTGTTTCTAACTATAATGAGAAACTTCTTGCTACCTCTGTAAGATGGAAGGACATCCTTGATAAAATTTAGACCAGAAATCTAGTCCAATAATAGAAGCATTACAAATCACCCATGATAAGTCTAAATGAGCTTCATTAGATTTATCTTGAGTGATTTGTACTGCTTTTATAAACAGACTAGAAATCCAAGCAGAATTAGAGCCTTTATCTAGAAGAATGAAACAACAACAGCTCCATGAGATGCATATGCATACCTGTATTTCATTGGACCAATTATATTTCTGCTACTTCTAGACTTAAAACTCAGAATATACTTATCGCTATTGCAAGAAAATTAAGAGAAAATATTATCCTTCTTAAGCTGTTTTGTGAAATTACTAACCTTCTAGAATCTGAATAATCCCATAATTTGTTTACAGGCCTCCAAGAAAAGAAATATAAAACCTTAACAATTTATCTTATATCTGCTCATCAGAAATTATTTCTAATAATTATGGTATACAACAATGGCTACTAATATACAATGAGGGCTCATCAAGAGGCCCCGAAGCTTCTGGCCAAGGCATGTATGGCAAAAGCTGAAATTTCTATGGTAGTTAGTCATAGCAATTCTAACTTTGATGCCGAAATAAAGGTAATCAAACAGAAAACTAAAGATACAATAACATGGATTCTACCACTTTGACATGTTTTTCTTAAAAGACTTGCATGATGTAATTTGGCTATCTGCTCTTTCAGTCTTACTTCATCACACTTTGTTCAGGTTACTTGATAGCAAGGCTACTTTCTCTCATTGGACTAATATATAAATACCACTTTTCCAGTGGTATTTATATATTGTAGCAACAAAAAAAATTTAAATTCTCACAAAGAAGGGTTCATCAATAATAAACTCTCCCTGTAGTGCTTTTAAAAATATAGAAAAACTTTTCAAGAACTATGTCAAACAGACTAATATTTTTAATGCTAAAAGAAGGAGTGTCAAAACTGTTGGACAGTCCCACATACCAATAGAATTTCCTCATATTTTATTGTGAACTTCAGGATCTTTTACGGATATTTGTATTTTCATTAAAACTGTATTGGCTTGGTCAATTTACTTAACTGTCCCTTTTGTTCATCTCACCTTTTAACATGTACGCATTTCAAGGACTAAAATTTTATAACTGAAAACTGGATCAACAGCTTATTTATATTGGGTGCATGTAGAAGCTGTGGTCTTTCAAAGTAGAAAGAAAAAAGTTCTACATGTTAACGAACCCATACAAAAACACTAAACTGAATTTATTACAGACTATTTTCCAACTACTATAAGAATAAATTTTTCCTTAATGCAGTTAAATAGAAATTAATTCCAATATTAAATATATATAATAGCAATTCTGATTATGATCTTTCTAAATTAAAGATTGTTTTTGCCATTCTTCTAAAGGGAAATTTAAGGGTGATTTATGTAATAACTTCTGAAATCAGAAGTAATGAATAATTTAATTAGAAAGTAAAGATCAATTTGATAGTATAATGGCAACAAACATCAAAATCAGATTCTATGATTTGAGACCAAAGGAAGCATTATAGACAACCTTGCACAAAAATATGTAATCAGAATAATGGGTCAACATAATATAAGGACATAAAAACATTTTTATAAACTCAAAAATAATATATTTCTTTCTCTTTTCTTTGAATTTTAAAAATACCTTTATTTGAAACCGTCACAAGTTGACCTAATTATAGCCTTATAATATTGATACAACATATTTCAGAAAAACGATTTTTATAAATAAATTTTTTTTTACCTAACTTTATGGTTGCATTCTTCATACATGTAACTAGTATGTAGTTCAATATTACTCTCTTTACTTTAAAAAATTACTCATTTCATTACTATCATGTATGAAATTTTATTTAATTACAACAGGAAAATTCATAAAACTTCCTAACGTACATTAACATGTTTTTTTTTTTTAAAGTTAAAAATAGAGTCACAATATTTATCTCTTCTGTTTTTATTTTGATATAAATAAGTCTAAAATCTTATGCAATCAAAAAAGAGAAGTAACTTTTCCATTCAGTAAAATATAAGCCTCAATAATTCATAAATTTCAGAACATAAAAAATAAATATGAGTTTTAAGTATCATAAACACACATTTAAAAAAACTTAAAAGAAATAAGTCTTACAAGGACTGGCTTTGCTGATTTTTGTCTATTAACTAAGCTAACTATGTGAGCAGTAGAAGAATCAGCAACACCTTCTGCCACCAGCTGGCCATCTTTGCTGAAAATTTAAAATGGAAACATAAGCATGAAAAATTAATAATCAACATATATATGTGTAAAATTAACATATTTTTGCCTTAAATTAATTGTAAGTAATTAATTACATTACACTGAAATTCAAATGCAGATTTGAAAATAAAGAGGGGGGGATTTCTATTTTAAAATAATTACACTTTAAATATTTCCTATCAAAAAATTCCTATTACAAATTCTCAGTATAGTATTTTATTTTACACATAAATAGTTCAATTTTATTATGCAAAATAAAATATACATAAAACATACGGCACAAATAAATACTTTATACATGTATTACACTTATAATAAAAATATACTAAAAATTATACCAAATAAAAAGAAAAACCTTAATTTTTTTTAATACTAAGTTATATATTTTCCCAATATTGCTAATAAACAAGCAATGTTCAACATCAGCCATCAGCAAGGGATGAATCGTACAAAATCAAGCAAGTATATTATTTACACAATGTTATACCACAATTACTGCATTTCTTTGCTACAACTAGAAGAGTTGAAATTCTAGTTTATTTTTGAAAATGAAAGTAAAGTTAATATGGTCAATGAATTCATTTATAACTAGATTTAAAAATCCCTCTATAATTAACATGTTTAAAAGCTCTACCATTTCAAAGATTTTTTTCAAAATTTCTCCTAACTTTAATTTTTTTATGTAAGAAATTAAAAATTGTTGTAAACAAAAGAATGAAAATTTAACTAAGCTACTATAATTAAATTACTATAAAAATAATAATAAATTGCACATATTTTCAAACTAATTTTAACGATCAGAAACTTAAATTCAACTTTTATTTTACTTTAAATGAACAACACATTTTATCTAATATTGTCATATAACTTTTACAAAATTTAACTTACTCTTCTTTAAACTTAATTTAGGAAACTCACAAAAGTATCTGTTAAGTAATATTAAAACTTAATTTGGATGTGATTGAAGTTTAATTCTCTTTTGTTCTTATGCTTTTAATGGTTTTGGTTTGTTTGCTGATTGCTTAATGGCCATTTTTTACACCAGGACGACTGGGGCTGACAATTTAAAGTGGATACCAAACCAATACAAAAAATCAAGTCCAGAAAAGGAATCAAACCCAAGAACTGTAAAAGCAAATGACCAGAATATTAACATTAAAATGTTAATATTCTTATTTATTTATTAATTTTATTATTAATATTATATTAAGAAGCATAGCAAAGTTTCCTGGTAAACCAGGAAACTTTGCTATGCTTCTTAATGTAATGATCAATTCTTTAGAATCCAAATAATAAAAAATCAGAGGTTTTGAGAAAATACGGATTTTTTTATTTTAAATAATACAAGTTTAGTTTAAAAACTGGTCCCCCAAAAAAAAACAAAAGATAAGAATTAAAAGGTTTATAATGAATGAAAACATTTATAACTGGGCTTTCTTTATAAGCATACAATTGTATGCACTATGTGAAATCAAAATGAAAACTTAAATATTATAGCAATTTTTTAAAATAATTTCTCCTGTTAAAACATCTTGATTATATGGAAATCTCCAAACTAAGTTGCTGCTAATAGCATTTATAAAGTGCTTTCTTTAATAAATCCTTTTTATTATTTTTTAAATAAAAACTACAAAACAAATTCACCATCAATATGATTAATTATCCTTCCAATTATTTATGGCATTAAAATATATAGTCAAATCCCTACACGATGGAATGATTAATGATTTCAAAGACATTTCATATAAATGCCTAGATTAATTACCATAAATGAATAGGAAAAAGTATCAACTGAACAATATAATATTATGAAAGTAATAACAATGTATGTATTTAGCTGAACAGTAATTTTTTTTTTTTTTGCGTAAGTGCTAATTCGACTGGAGCCAACAACTTAAGTTGTTGTTGTTGTTGCATGCCCCCGAGGTCAGCAGTGCTAGACCAGGTCCATGAGCATGTACACCTTTAAAAAGTGCAGCACCATAAGTGGATTGGATTCTCCATTAGATCTCTCACGGAGAGACCAAGGCATTGAAGAATATGTTCAGGAGAGGCCTGTTCATTTAAGCACTTGAGCTTAGCAAATTTCAAATTTCTTTGTGCGCTCGACGAATTTCAAGTTATTAAGATGGCCACTGGGAATGGGTTGCAGCCTCCATTAGTCCATAAGACTGGAACACCCAAAGGAGAAGGAATGACTAAGCTCTGTAGCCCCAGGATTTAGCTGAGCAAATTGCAGTGGCCTTCATGCCTTGGGTGACCCTACCAGGAAAAGAATCCCCTGATGTACTTCGCCCATTCCGCCCAGGAACAACCCCTCGCCGGCATGTTAAGTACTACAATTTAAGTAGAATTCTGAACTATCAAAGATTGAAGTAAGAATCAAACCCATAAATTTGTGAACTAAGTGTCAAATTATGAATACAATAAGTAATTTCTGTAAAATATTTTATTGAATTTAAATGATAAATATATATGAAATTAAAATATCTTACATACTGATTTAAATTTCTCCATTTAAATTTAATCAAGGCATATATAATTAAAAATTCTATAAAGGACATCATAATGAAGTTCGTTTTTTTATCTTGCAGATATAATTAATTAAAATAATAGAAAATTGTTTAAATACATAAACTATCAATATTTATACAGTTTAATTTACATAATAACACAAGAGTAAAGAAAACTAGAATACATGCATAAAAGATTCTTTGAATATGTATTTCATTTACATAAAATGAAGCAATTTGATTACATAGGAGAAAAATCTTTCATTTTAAATACAAAATAGTTCATAAATTAACTTAATTGAAATTCCAAAGAATATAATTCTGATCTTACTTTTTAAGGCTAATAACATGAGGAATGTCTTTAAGAAATGATTGCAGTGAAGTATATCCCAATTCTCTGTACGGAATTGAATTGCCAAGAAGATCTCGATAATCTCCTAAAATACAAAGATTGTTCATGAAATACACTTCAATTCCCTTGATTCATTTTTACAGCATTTAAATAATCTATAAAAAATATTTTATCAATAAAGAAAGTTACTTAAATTATGAACTACTTATTATTGCATCTTCTTCATATATTTTCCACTGTGTGTGTTTTCCCTTAAGTATCTTAATACTACAGAAGAATAAGTCCATATTATATATATTTTGAGATATGCTTAACAGAATCATTGTCTACCTAATGCTACTTATCTGTTATAATTGGAATATAAAAGATAATTAACAAATTAATCCCCTTGAATCAAAATTTTGGAAAATGATCTGCTATCTTAGTAAGTTTAAAAAAATGAAACAAGTAACTTTTTTATAGCTTTTTAAATAATCAGCAATTTAAAAATTTTATAAATTTTTTAAAACATTAACAATAATAATTATTGGGACTTTGAGTGTAATCTGGAAAGTCAATATTTTTATCTTTAGTTATTTACTATGAATTGAATGTTTGAAAATATATATTATTTTGAAAGTGTATCAAACTGAAAATTTTTTAATATTAGTATTAGTGTGTAGGTAAGGAAATGGATGGGATGAATAGTGATAAATTGAATTAGGGTTTTAAATTTTTTGGTAAGTGATGATTAGGTAACTACTTTTACTTTATGTGTATTATTCAATTTAAATTGCCCTTGTATATAATAATTTATGTAATTTATTAAGTATTATGTAGAAATGTTTGACATGTATGAATTTACATTTACCACATGCTTTTGCTTGTTAATTAGAAACTCAAATTTTCAAAGAAATGTGTTACTCAAATTACTAATTTATAGTTCATTGCCCAAATCTTTACAGGTTTACATAACATTTATATTGATGTTTAAGGTGGGTTCTACTATTGTTATATAATTAAGCCACAGTTTTCTTAAAAATGTATGTTATTTATATTATTAATTTTAGCTTTATTTCCTGTTATCAAGATAGCATTTATACTGATGTTTTTAAGAAGTGAGGTCACTGACCAATTAAATCAAAATTTTTATAAAAACAAATATTTTAACATTGAATGATCCTTATTGCTAAGTTGTTTCTTGTGCTAGATAGCATTGATACTGATGTTTTTAAGGTGGTTGTCACTGCCTGGTTAATGAAAACCCATGTTTTCATTAAAAACACAAGTTAATTAAAACATTGGTTTAATTTATCAAGTAATCTCCTGCTTTATAATTTGATTTTTTATAATATATAATTTTTATGAAATTAATTTCTAGTCATTAGTTTTGTGTTAGTTCTATAAAAAGTAATTATAATGGATAAAATATAAAACTTGAAAAAATATAAAATAGCACAAGATATCAATATTTTAAGTTAAAGTTTGCTCATGATCAAGATTTTGAAAACGATATATTGTGCAAGGTGATGCCATTTAGTCTGGTAAGATAACTGTGCAAATTTATCAGCTCATAAGAATATACCCCATTTACTTTCAACAAATAGTATTAAAATATCTATTTAGTATATCATAATCAAATTTAATGAAAAATTCATTTTAAAAGGAACCATGCATTTTTATATTTTTTCTTATTTTTAGTTCCCAAAAAATCACATTTCTAATTAAATGGAATTATTAAAGTTAATACTTTCTAAATGCAATTTATCTGAATATAGATGTTTAAATTCAATCACTAACTACAGTTACTATTCATATCATTTTTGAATTAATGAATTTAAATAAATAAATAGAACAGAATTTTTAAAAATTTTCTCTAAGTCAATAGATCTATATTTTAATTTCAAATCTTAAATAAAAGTTCACAAAATATATTCATATTTAAAAAAAATTAATTGAAAAATAAATACCAATTGCACCATTTTATGCATTTATTAACACCAAAAATTCTACTTAAAATCCAAAATAAAATTTCTAATTCATAAATAGAAGTCTCTTACATGAGCACTTTTAAATAATAGTTCCTTTTAAATGTATAATTTAAGCAATACTTTTGAACAATGCAGAATTAAATTAAAAATTAGGTCAAAAGTACAAATTGAAGATTTTAACTTTCAACTCTTTATAAAGCACACATTCTGCAATCTAAAAACAATGAAATAATTCAATTTCATTTTCTTCATAAGTTCTAACTGTTTATTAAAAGTAACCAAATAAAACCAAAGCAAATATTCTGAAAAATAATAAAAACCATATAAGAATAAAAGGATAAGCAAATTTAAAAAAATCTGATACATTATAATTAAAAAATACATTAGCATTTTTTAACTACAACATGTGATTATATATGACATAATTTTTACTGCTCAACAAACTGAATAATTTTACAAACACTTAGCCTTTGCACAAACATATTTTGACATGACACTATACTGAAGTACCTTTTATTACACTGGTTTTAAAAAATTACAACTTGTCATTGTACTACTAGCAACAGAATTATCATTTATAATAGCAAAAACTAAAGATTCTCTCCCCCCCTCCCCCAGGCATTTCAATCAATTGTCATTTTTTTAAACAAGAGAAATTCCCTCGTTTTCAAAATCACATAATTTCAAACACAAAAATGTTAATTTCATTAATCCCAATAATGATTTTAAGTTTTGTATCACAAATTATAAATTTGGCTAAATAATGCTAAATGCTTTCAATCCAGGATAACATTTATATCAAAATTGCCCAAAACTTTCTACCTTTAATATTTTAAAGTTGATAACAAACCAAAAATATACAAAAAGAAAAAATTAAATCTTTCTGCAGTTTTAAAAAACTTACTTTCTAAGCAATTTAAAGGAACTCCTCCTTTTAAGCTTTGAGTTACAGATCGAAGGTTCATCAAAACAGACTCCTTTAAGGAGTCTTTGTTTTCATTATTTGAAGCCATTTCAAAAGATTCACCTAAAAACAAATAAATTATTAAAGTTGGTATCAACATAATTTAAATTTCAAAAAATAAAAATGTCGATATCTATTACTGTTACTAGATTCAGATATTAGCAAATTCTGAATATTTGACATAAAATTTAAAGCATAAAAATGATCAAGAAAATGTAATTTTTATAAAATTAAAAAATAATTTTAAATTTCATAAAAATCCCAGTGAAATTAAAAAATGTTGCTCTCATAAAAAAAAATGAAGAATAAAGGTAGCATTTTCTATAAATCAACAATTTTAACAAAGTTTTAATGGCAATTTTTTTCCTAATAAGTAAAAAGTAAAGTTTTACATGTATATTTTTAAAAGGATTATATATTTTAAAAATTTAAGCAAAATATAATATATAAATCAACCAAAATTACATAATGGGATGTCAAGAGACTAATTAATGAGAACCATTTCCAATACCACACACACAAATAAAGAGCAACAATTTTAAAAATAACTAGCAAATCCATCAAACTTCTGGTTTAGGTATAAGGAAGTAGACTAGTGCAACATATCGATCAATATTCTAATAAAAAAGATTGCTGGAGATATAAAAATGGTAAAAGTGTATGATGTTCATTTCAACATAATTAAAAAGAATAAATAATTAAAAAATATATATAATAAAAACAGTATAAAAGTAAAATATTGGTAGTTTTCTCTAAATGTAAGAACTGAAAGAAAAAAAATTTAATGCTTTCAGCACAAAATGAGGCAAAGTCGAGACTAACAATAATATTTTATTTAAAGTGTACAGTTATAATATTTCATAGACACAGTAAATTGATTTTCATAATGTAATTGCATTAGCAGTTTTTGGTCATTTTTTGCACATAAAGACTAAACAAGAACTGAGAGTTTAAAGTGGAATCCAGAGATTATAATAAACATCAAGTTCAATGTGAAAACAGAATCCATGAAATGTTGAATCAAAGGTCAGGATGCTGACCAATAAACTGATATCTATACTGATGATAGCTTTATGAAAAATAAAGAATTTTAAGCTGTTATAGGTAGGCATTTTTATAGACACCTCAAGAATTTGCAAAACTCTTGGCTGATTGCTGGGGAAATGTAATTGCATAGACATAACTAATTCTAATTCAATTAAAATTTCAAAAATTCTTTCTTTTCAAAAACTTATTTTATACACATTTTTATCATTCAAATTTTTTTATGGTGCAGAAACTTGTATTAATATTATTGAATAACCATAAGCTAATTCAATTATGGATAACTAATATTGATGTTGAAATCCTTGATTTCTTAAAACAATTTATGTGGAATTATTCATATCTAATAGTATATGTATCACAGTATTAACAGTTTTAAGTGCAAATATCTTAAATTAATTTTCGCACATTTTGGAATTACCCTGTGAAATTGACGATCTATCAACTATGCACTAGTCAATTTATGTTTGAAATGATGTTGGTGGAAAAAGAAACCTGGATCATTTTGACGTGCAATCTTTATTAAAGAAATTATAATTGAAGACAGCCAAGAACATTTACTTGAATGAAAATAAATTACTCACTCAAGAACTTCAACAAAGAAACCCATTGACCGAAATTTAATTTTAAGACTTTTAGAATGTGGACTCAAGATGTAACTTGTATATACTATAAGATGATTAAATTATTGAGAATATAAAAAATGATATCTGTAAATTCTATTTTTGTTCTCAAATAGGAAGAAAATGAATGACTGTCTTCAAAATAAGTCCAAGCATAACTAATAAAATTAAGGTGCTTTTTTTGAGAAAAATAAAATGCAGCTCCGCATCAAAAAGAAAAATGCGTTTCTCAAAATATAGCTACGAAACAGGAAAATATAAAAGATCAGCTGGTCTGGTTTTTTTATCAACACAAAAAATTAATGTCTTGTTTCCAAGAAATTTCCTTTCCCAAATGTACACAAAACTTTTGTAATAGTTTTTTATAGAGAGAACACTTTGTAAAAAAATTAATTAAGATATAATGCTTACCTTACTATTTTATGAACATCTGATTTTAAGAACTATTTTACCGATCCTTTAAGTTTGTAAAAACAGATATCTTTGAAAACATTTTATAACTCCAAGAACAAATTTTTCTGGTCATGCTTATTATTTCTTGAACAAAAAACATTTCCAATTCACAACAGTTTCAATTTAAAGAAAAATTATCCACATTCATTTAAACACAAAAAACTTCTTTCAATAGCATTGGAAATATTAGGAAAACATGAAAGTATATTATTTTTATTGCATTACAATAATATAATTCAACAATTAGTAAAAACAAATTTTGCCTATAATGCCACTTTGGTTATATGTCATAAATCTTAAACATCTAATGTATTTTTAACCAAAACAATTCTAATAAATAGAATAAAAAATTAGTTATTTGGGCTAGATGAAAGATTACAGAAATACCAAATAATGCAGTATTCAAATAAGAGGCAGAGCTGGGCACCATTTTGATTTTCTCTAACAGAATATATCATTTATAAATATTCTAGGCTAAATCCTAAGAACCAGTCAAATCCAAAACCCATAAATTATTGAAATAAAATAGATTTGTTTCGCAATTCCAATGTGCTAAATGGAGTCAATTCATCACCAGACGACACTTCTGCTCTTGGTACTTGTCATGTGACGAATTCCAAACATAAATTATTCACATTATACTATTTTGTGTATTCATATATAATTTTGTAAATAAACACTTTAATTTTATTCAGTATATTGGTAGCAATGCTTTTTAATTTTTACACAAATTTAATAACAAAGAAACTTTAAATATTAATACTTTATTCAAATTCTTCCACATTTTATAATCTGAATATTTTCAACAAATGAATGAAAAACATAGTATTTTGACAAAGAATAGAATATTTGGATTGTTGGATTGTTTGTTGCTCAACGGTGGATCAACAGTGGAACGCAACACGAGGGCTAATTAGACTAGGACCTACGGTTTAAAGTGGATTCCGAACCATTACAAACATCCATGCCCAAGGTGGGATTCAAACCAACTAGCTGTTGAACCGAAGGCAAGAGCGCTAACCATTCCGCTTTCAGCTCAGCTGAATAAAATATTTATAATGGCAAGAGAAATTTTTTAACAGAATTATTTTATAAGAAATGATAGATGATTGAAAATCAATTTTTATACAAGGGTTACTCTGAAATTGTTGAGATGCGCACAGAAGAGAACTTACAAAATAAAAATAACGGTTTAATTTTAACATACAAAGTATTTTAACACAGAAGACAATTTTTTACTGACTTACTTCAACTTGTTTAGCGTAGAATAAGTTTTTAACAAAAGGGAAAATGGAGTTGACGCGAGAACATTTTCGCGCCATGGTTATTTACGATTTTAAAGCAGGATTAAATCAAGAAGAATGTGTTCAACGGTTGCAATTAGCGTTTGATGATGAATCTCCAGCTCGTGCTATTGTATTCAGATGATTTAGAGAATTTACAAGAGTTCGCAATTTTCTTCAGGATGAAGAATACACAGGAAGGCCATCGTTGGCAGTAATCCCGAATAATGTGTCTGCCATACCAAAAATGTTAATGGATGATAATCGCTGTATCTATCAAATGATACAGAAGGAACTTAACATTGGATCCGCAGCCATACACAAAATCATTCATGAAGAATTACATATGAAAAAAGTAGTTTGCCTTTGGGTTCCCCATACTCTATCTAACTAAGCACCAAAAAGAGGAGCGGATCAGAATCAGTAAAGAAGCTCTTAAATTGCTAAATGATGGTGGTCACCGCATCATTTCTAAAATTGTAACAGGTGATGAAACGTACATACCGTTTTTTGACATTCTAACACGTCAAGAAAGCAAAGAATGGGTCTTTAAAGATGATCCCATGCCGACAATGATGAAAAAACAACGCACACTGATAAAAGTGAGGTATACCGTTTTTTTCAGAAGTACGGGATTGGTCAAAGCCATCAAGTTGAAAGGACGGAAGACAGTAACAGCAAACTGGTATACCACTAACTGTCTTCCAGAAATTCTTCAAGAACTGAATGTTAGGGGACTAATGCTTCACAATAACAATACATCTTCACATACAGCCGGATTAACACAGACGAGTTTCTTAAACAAAAACAAATTAAAGTGATCCGCCCTATTCACCTGATCTAGCTATGTGCAACTTTTGGTTATTCTTTAATCTAAAAAAGAACTTACGTGGATGTCGTTTTCATTCAGAATAAGATATTAATGTGACTATAAATGCATTTTTTTCATCTATTCCAAGAAATGAGTGGCTTGAGGCATTTAATATGTGGAAAATTTGTCTACAAAAGTGCATTGATGCTGGAGGAGACTACTTTGAACACACCAAAAATTTTGTAAGTATAACTTTAAAAACCTAGTTGTATCTCAAAAATTTCAGAGTGACCCTCGTATCATTAATAACTTTTTTCTTTGGTCAAAATAACCCCTTGAATTTAATCATCATTTTATTTTACCAACATTTTAAAAAATAAATTTCACAGAAATGCTTGTCATTGAAGACAAAATTGGAGACAAGTGAATAAGATGATGAAATATATATCAGTCCAAAACTACTTATAACCTATTAGATTCAAATTTAATAGAGTTTATGCAGTGGAAAAAACAAAAAATTATCAAGGATATTTGACATGTGACTTTGACGTCTAATTAAGTGAGTCAATTTGTTAGGAGTTTAAATAACCCCTGATGTTTATGCTATGTTTTATTTTTTAAATTTATAGTAGAAAAGTTGTGAATTTTCTAGCTGATTATTTTCTTATAATTTAAAAGTAAATTAGATATTATTTGAATATAATTTTATAAAATTTATTTAATTTGTAATTTATATTTTTGAAAGTTATTTTTAAAATTAAATTATTTTTTTCAATTTTGAACACAAGGAAAGAGGTGAGTAAATGAGTATTTTTATTTTAAGTGTGTTATACTAATTTTATATATTAAGTAACATAATTTAGTAATGTAAATAAGTATAGTGCAGAAATATTTGATATATAGGTTTCTTGTTTAATTGTACTTAAGATATATTATAGGTTTCTTATTGAATTGTGTTAACGTATTGTAACTCAGTAATGAAAATTAGTATAGTGTAGAAATATTTAATGTTTATGTTTCGTGTTCAATTGTACTGCTCTTTTAATAAAATCTAGAATAATGTGCATGGTAATGCCTAGATAATTATTTAGAAAACAAATTTTTATAAAAATAAATATTATTTACTTTATTGACTAATTCTTTTATGGCAGACTTTTACATCAAATATTTTTTAAAGTGGGTACCATTGCTCACTTAATTAGAAATCCGAGTTTTCATATAAATAAATGTTATTTATGCTATTTATCATTAATCAGTTCTTCAATTTTCCCATAATTAACATTAATATGCTTTGGAAATATCTTATTTTAATATTCTAGTTATATATCAATTTTAAATATTTACCTTGTTATAGTAGAAAGTTAGTTTATAAAAGAATTAAATGTTTTTCACTACTTCTTATTGTGAGAATGTATAAAAAAAACTGCAATACAATAAATATTGGTTATGAAGTCTGCCCTGAGAAAAGGAAAATTTGATAATATAATCTTTCAGAGTCAATCAATCTGTAGGCACTTTAATTCGAATAAACTATATAAGAACAATGACTATATATATAAATCAAAATAATTAGTCCTTTTTTTATTACTAACATTCCAAGCAAATAAAAATAAAATTTATTTTTGTTCTAAAATCAACAGATAACTGAAGTTCTATATCTATGGAAAGTTAACATTATAAAACATAAACATGAGTTAAAATGAATAATGTAAATGGGTAAAACTCGCAATTATATTAAAAATTAAGAAATTTTGAATAAAGAAATAATTTGCAGCACAGATGTTGTAAAATCCAGTATGTCAAATTCTAAGTTAGGTAATCACTTTGATGATTTTTCTTGTTTATCAGTGGAGCCTGACCTTTATTACATCATAGAGATGGAGACCTATAACATATCTGCCAACTTTGAAAGGAAAAAAAATCAGTAGATTCTATTGATTTTTAGGGAAAAATCAGGAGACACTAATAGCGTTATTTTTGCTTGATTGGTTGGATTTTATGGTGCAAGGTGATTTTTGCTTGAAACAGAAGGCTAAAACTGTAGAACTGCAAAACGAAACAATTTTGCTCTTTAGATTATACATTCTGAGAATGATTCATGTTAAAAACATTTTGTGTTAATCTTAATTTTTTTTAAATTTATCACTCTTATAAAGAAATTGAAATATAAAAAAAATATACCACAACATGTTAAAAAATAAAAATCAACGTTTATGTCCTTAAATCTATTTTATAGAGCAACTTTTACTATACTAGTGCAATTTATAAGTATTAAACTTATGAAATTACATAAAAACAAAATTTAATTCAGTGACAAATATTTTGTATGTTGGCAATATTTTTTAAATTAAATTACTAATAACTAGTATTATTCCTCCTAATTGAACTGCTTTTGTGAACAAGCACCTGGTCTGTAATGTTAATTACATGATTGCCCACTCATAGAAATGTAGGCAACAAGTAGTTACAATGCTATCCTCCCAGACTTGATCCCAGACCAGATGGCAGACTTGAAACTCAGAGGAAAATATTTAAAAAAAAGAATATGTATACATACATATATATATAATTATCAATGTGTTTATGCGCTCTCTGTTGACTATTTAAACTCCTAAAACAACTCGCTAGACTTTTCTCGCAAAATTTCGGCTGTTCTTAAGTTTTTCATTGAAATTGTCAAAAACAGTAGATTTTCATACATTATCGGGAAATTGGAAGAAAATGATAAAAAAAATTAGTAGTTTCCAGATAAAATCAGTAGAGTTAGCAGCAATGCAATAAGAATTACGTAGAAAATTCAATTTTTTGCTACCCACTATTTACATAATTGCAAGAGGTCACAATACGTCATTTTGGCAACATTTTTCATCACCAAAAAGAATCAGAATTTGGCATGCTGGATTATAAAACATCTGTGCCCAAGAGGCACTAAATAACTGATATACTGAACATGCAGATGCTCTCTGAAACATGATTATATTTCACTTATACATTCAGATTCATATCTTTCTTTAGTTTATGTATCAATAATCTTTGAATATTTAAATAGCTTATTTTACAACATATATGCACCATATAAAAACACAATAAGAAATTTATTCCATCAAGTTAATAGTTAACGAAACATTTAGAAATTAATTGTTTAATTGTTGGAATATAGTTATCAGCCAAAAAATAACAAATTCAATAGTAATTACTTAATTATTTCTATACTTGAAACAAAAAAAATTAGAAACATTACTAAGCTTAACTTCAATAATCTAAATTATAATTATTGTAATTAAAAAAAATTAATAAAAGTTTGGTTTGTTGCTTAAGTTTTTTGCAAATGTTTACTAATAACACCAGGTTCCATGATTTATAATGAATGCCGAATGAATACAACCACTCCTTGGCAAGATTGTAATTGTTTAGCTAAAACTTTAGAACCGAAGTTACGAACGCTAAATATTCAAATGTCAGTAAATCACAATTAATTAAGCCACCATATCCAATAATTACTCAGAATATAATAAAAATGCTGTAACATTAATGCATGATTACCAACAAAATCTGCTTAAAAAATTTTTTTAAATGTAACATAATGAAAAAAAAATTCAAGTGTATTACAGAAATTGGATCATATGAGCATACAATTGAAAAGAAAATATGGAAAAATAGAACTAGCAAAACAGAATAATAATTTAAGGAAAACAGGGAACAATTTTCACAAATTTTATACATCAAAATATCTAAGAACACGTGTTAAATGAAAAGAAACAAAAACTTTAAAGCAGCATTACAAAATAATTATCGCAGAAGAGTCATGAAATCAACATCACAACAGAAAAAATGCTATAAAATCAATAAAAAAAATAAATCTATAGACTTTACTTCAATCAAAAAAAATTACAAGATACAAATTAAAACATTTAAATGTATATTTCTCTATATACATTACTTTTTTTTAATTAATTTGATATTTTACTACTACGTTTAAAACTTAATTAAGTAAAAAAAATAAATTTACTAACTTTTCAAATTTTACGAGCATTATAAGTAAGCAAGAGTATTTGTGTTCCCCACCGAAATTCAAAACAAGTACACTTTCACTTCAATTTTGCTGTCAGGTCAGACATTTCATACAACAGGAGAGAACGAAATTATTTCTGATTACAGTTACAAAAGTTAACTCCGGGCGCGTGCAGCTAAAAAGTAAACAAAAAGCAGCAAAATTAGAATATTAAAATTCGAATAAATTATCAATAAATAGAATTTTAAAACGAGAAACACATGATTTATTCGCATATATGTATAAATATATATACATTTGGTTGTCCGAAAAAAGTAGTTATCACTTTTAAATGATCTCGTAAACTCAAATTCGAGGGATAAACCCCTTTTTCACACCGCGCTTGCGCATTAATTAAAGTTTGATCTTAAGATCAAAGTAATGGCAACCTAAGCATGACTCTAAATTCCTTTTAACAGGAAGTTATTCAATGAATTGCTCCAATATTTCTTGTGATAAATTTATTATTGATATCATTGTGTATTATATATATATATATATATATTTTTACTATTATCGTCTGAATTTCGGCCATCATCATGATCGCAAAAACTGAAGCAGATAATTCATTCATGATTTTAATTACTTTAACTTTAGTTTTTACTTTCTAGTTTTTGGATATGTAACTTCAGATCTATTCTTTTTTTTTTTTTTTTTCACATAACTAAATTTTAGAAGACAAATTATTTACTCTGCTTCTATTTCTTAGAGAAAAGACTGAATTTCACTTTTAGATTAGTTTCATGTTTTCATTTTCAATTCACATTATTTTTTTTTAACAAAAAGAATAGAATTGCAATTTTTTTTATGACGACCACATGAATAAGGAGAGACAGAAATGATTTACACTGGAATTGGGACTGTGGCAGATCACAAAAATTAACTTTCCTAGATCATTGAACTTTCGATTATTCTATTTTGCTCCTTATCCTATTAATCAAACTTGTGTTTTGATAATTTGAATATTTATTACAAATTTTAAAAATTTTGCAATTTCAATTGTTTAATCAATTCTAATTAATCAAAGGTTAAAAGAATAAAAAGTAGGTATTTCCCAGAAATTTTTAGAAATTAATTCCCTCAGGTGGAGCATAAATGTAATTAAAAAGATAAACATTCTAAAATTGGTATTATGAAGTTGTTCAAATTCAGAAACTATTGAAGAAAATTTGAGTTATCTTATAGAGTTTATTCTGATTTTTTTTTATTACTGATAAGGAAATTTACTCTAATCAGTTTTACTTACCAAGTTGAACTAATATAATTATGATATTGTTGAAAATTGTTTCCTATATCTTCAAAATTATTTTTACTATTTTTCAGGTTGCTGATTTGAAAGTCTAAGTCTTGATAATTATTTTAAAATTTATTTTTAGATGCTTTGCACAGAACACCTTTGTTTTCACAAACAGGCCCCTAAGAGGTAAGTGTTGTAATAGAGAATTGACAGCACTATGCTAAAGAAAGGCGTGCGAGGGAAAAAATAAAAATGTCAAAATGTATAAACTTATTAATGTATAAATAAAATAAATACATCTTTCCAAAATAAACAAACTTTATTGGTTAATTATGCTTGTTTTGGATTAATTTATACTTACATTATAAATTTAAATGAACTCGTAATAGTCTCATGTATAACAGTCTTTTTAGGAACAGTATATACTGTTCCTAAAAAAATTTTATTGGACTAAATTTTTATATTTTTCAAGGAAAACATAGTTTTATTTTATACAATATAAAACATGATTTTCAAAATATCACTAATAAAATAACATTTATTAATTCTACTAATTTAATTAAACATGAGAAAATTCTATATGCTTAATATATGATCTAAATAACAGAATAAATTCTGTAGAAGACAAAGATTTGAGCCTCTTCATATCAAATGAAGAAAAATTTAATACAACAACGGTACAAAAAGAGATCAAATTAATTAAAAACTAAGTTTTCATATGACCGTTTAACCTTCTTGCTGGTGGCCGGTTGGTCGTTCTTATTATCGAAAGATAGTGAGTTCGAATCTCAATCCAACCAAAAATCTGTCATATTCACTAATGACGGGTTGGTCACGTAAAATACGTCACAAATGCAGTTTCCTCCAGGGGGCGCCCACTCGGTAGCTTCCACTAATTGTTACAGTCAGCTTAGAGCTATGGCATAATTTCATTCATATTCGCACTATCACATTCGGTATAAATCATTATTATTGTTATCAAGTATGTACTATCGCATTCACATTTCGATAAAGATTTCAAAAGTGATCTGTTAGCGCCAACGCTTTGAAAGTTGGCTCATTTCTCCTTACGCCAAATGCACCAACAACTCCAAAGGCCGTAGAATAAAAATTTCACTTGAGTTGTAGTTGGTACGTCCACTCGTTCTTTTTTGTTAAATAAACTTTATTTCAACGCATGGAGTTATTCTAAAAATATTACATGATCCATTTTCTTATTGATTTTGAATTTCGCAAGAATTTATAAATTCAACCGATGTGTCCATGTAGTTTTTTTTAAACATATTAGGTTAGAATGTATAATAAAGAATAAACTAGGCAATACTATTTATTGCATTTTGGAAGTACTCTTCATGCATAAGCATACAAAAAAGAAAAAACATTTATAGATTTTTAAATTTAACATTTGAAAATATAAGGTCTCTTAAGTCGACAAATTACAAGAGAAATAAAAATTATTTTTTTAAATAAAACATTTAAACATTAAATAAATTAATTTTAAATTAATAGATTTATGTAAATAATTTGATATTTAATTTTCAAAATTCATTAAGTATGTTGATAAAGATTTATACTGCCAAAAAAAATATTAAATATTCAAATCGAAAGAATACATAGAAGATAGAAAATATTATTTACTACAATAATATTTTTAATGTTGAAATTCAAGATTTACAATAGTTTAAATTTTTGTATTCGACAAAACGATGTTTGGGAAGAAATGAAACACTACCCATGTGAACAATAAAAAGAAAAGTAAGTTCATGAGAATTTGAGGGTAATTCAGTGTTTCTCAACCTTTTAGTAATCACTGCCCAATTTTCAATCATAATTTTTATCGCGCCCTCCCCCTCCCCACCGCATACAATAAAATGTATACAATAATGTATTTTAAATATTTTGGCGCTAAATTTACACTACAACCTTAATTTTAAACTTTACAAATTACCAAGAATACGGAAATTTATTAACATTTTGCAATAGCGATCCTCAGCGTTGAAAATTCCTATGTCTTTTTATTGTTCTTGCTTCCCGCTATGTCGGGCATTCTCACGGTTTCGCGAGAAGTTTCGATTTGTCTGGAATTTGACTGGTCAGCTTAAAAGTTAAGTTAAGAGCGTGCGCAGATGTGAACAAATGTTTTCTCATAGGGAGAAGAAGAAAATTCTATGACGTTAATTTCAATTCCAGACAATCACATTCAAGTCGATCCTTCTATCGATATTGAATCTGTTCTGAATGTGTGTATATTATATATATTTTCGTATCATTGCAATACACTGTATTAAATATTCACAGTAATTAAATTGCTATATTTGTTCACATAATTTAATTATTATTATATTAAATTAATTTTGATTGATTTCAGCACACAAAAAAATATTAGCAGAATCTTTGTGGGCATTCTAAAAGGTAAGTTATTATTTTTATTGAATTTAATTAACACATTTTGAACCCTTTCTTGAAAGGAGCTTCATGAATGAAACGTTGCATTCCAAAAATAATTTTTTAATAAAATATTTCTTTGATATGTCTTTTAATTTTACTTTTCCACAGTGAACTTTATTTTAATATAAATAGAAGTTTACTTGCAATTAATTTTGAAGTAATCACTGAAGCATTTGAAAGCTTAATCAAAACTGCTTATATTGTTTGTTGTTACAATATAACTTTATTCTAAACAAAATAGTAAGCAATTTGGGTTGCATAAATTCTCTCTATAATTATGTTTTATTTATGTGTAGAAACTTTAAAATGAAACTATTATTTATTTACATGTTAATATTTCTATATTATTCAAGAAAAGATATAAACAAAGAGATAGAATTATACATCATCTTATCAATATTGTTACAAATTTATAAATAATTATTGTATATGTCTTAAAATATCTCAGACAGATCGGAAATACTCACGTTTTGGGCAAAAATTGCGGTATTTAGACGTGTTATACGTTAAAAGCGGGTTTTCTAAGGATTTGGTGACTTGGCAATGTTTTGGCGATAAAACTTGGCGAGTAGGCGACATTGTTGGTGACTTGGCGAGATTTTTGGCGACTTGGCGAGAAATGGATATTTCTGAAATATTCATCACCTAAGCTCTAGGACCAATATTTAGCGAGATAGTCTAGAAGCTTCCAGAACCTTGGCGAAATTAGTAGATTTCCCCGTCAAGTCAGGTATACATACCGCAGGCCAACATAGTTAGTTAAGGTTTTGTACACACAGTCAGTTTTGTGAAGACGATTAGTCGTGACGTCTAGTTTAGAGAAGCTGTTCTCTGCCTGAGGTATTTGAGACCTGTGATTGGAAGCTGTTACTTATCGTATCTAAAGAATTGTTTCTGTACAATTGTGATCATTACAGTTGGTATTACTAGTGGAATTTTTACGAATAAAAGTCTTGTGTTCATCGAGTAGTTGTTTTCTTCAACTCTCAATCCACACGAAACACGAACCCCGAAGCTCGGTACAATATCTAATATTCTTACAATATATATATATATATATATATATATACATATATATATATATATATATATATATATATATATATATATATATATATATATTTATATGTGTGTGTGTGTGTGTGTGTGTGTGTGTGTATACACACACACACACTACTGGCCATTAAAATTGCTACACCAGGAAGAAATGCAGATAACAAAATGATATTTAGTGGACAAAAATATTATGTATATGAAATAACAAGTGATTAAATTTTCAAAAAATTTGGGTGGATAGATCCTGAGAAATCAGTATCCAAAACAACCACTTCTGGCAGTAATAACCGCAGTTATACACCTGGGCATTGAGTCAAACAGAGATTGGATTGCATGTACAGGTACAGATGCCCATTCAGCTTCAACACGATGCCACAGTTCATCAACCGTAGTGACCGACGTTTGGTGACGAGCCAGTCGCTCGGCAACCATTGACCAGACGTTTTCTATTGGTGAAAGATCTGGAGAACGTGCTGGTTAGGGCAACAGCCGAACATGTTCTGTATCAAGGAAGGTCAGTACAATATCGGCAACATGCGGTCGGGCATTATCCTGCAGAAACGTAGGGTTTCGCAGGGCTCGAATAAAGGGTAGAGCCACGGGTCGTAACACACCAGAAATGTAACGTGCACTGTTCAAAGCACCGTCAATGCGAACAAGAGGTGACCGAGACGTGTATCCAATGACACCCCATACCATCACGCCAGGTGATCGGCCAGTATGACGATGAAGAATGTACGCTGCCAGTGTGCTTTCTCACGATGCCGCCAAACACGGATGCGACCATCATGATGCTGTACACAGAACATGGATTCATCTGAAAAGATGACGTCTCGCCATTCGTGCGCCCAGGTTCGTCGTTAAACACACCATTGAAGGCGCACTTGTCTATGACGCAGCGTCAAGGGAAGCCGCAGCCATGGTCTCCGAGCTGAGAGTCCATGCTGCTGCAAACGTCGTCGAACTGTTCGTGCAGACACTTGTTGTCTTCCAAACGACCCCGTTTCTTGACTCACGGCTCGTGACGTGATTGCACGATCTATTACGACCATGCGGATAATATGCCTGTCTTCTCGGCTGCTAGAGATAGGTGGCCGTTGAGATCCCGCATGACGTTCCGTATTACCGTCCTGAACCCATCGATTCCATATTCTGCTAACAGTCATTGGATCTCGACCGACGAGAGCAGCAATACTGCGATAAGATTAACCGCAATCCCGGTACGCTACATTTCGATCTTTATCAAAGTCAGAAACGTGCTGGTACGCATTTCTCCTTCTTACACGAGGTATCACAACAACTTTTCACCAGGCAACAACGTTCAAATGCAATTTGTGTATGAGGAACCGGCTGAACAATTTCCTCGTTTAAACACAGTGTAGGTGTCGCTACTGGCGCCTCCTTTGCCTGAATGCGCTGAAAAGCTAATCATTTGCATATCACAGCACCTTCTTCCTTTCGTATAAATTTCACGTCTGTAGCATGTCTCCTTCTTTTTGTCGCAGTTTAATATGGCCACTAGTGTATATATATATATATATATATATATGTATGTATGTATTTATGTATGTATGTATATATATATATACATATATATATATATATATATATATATATATGTATGTATGTATGTATGTATTTATGAAGTGATTGCCGGCTGGCAGCTTTCAGAGATTCCTGGATCTGGCGATCCTCTACTCTCATTAGATAGCTGGTTCTTGGTTGGTGAGCTATAGCTTGAATCTGATTGGCTTAAAATGAATTTGAAATTTTAATGGACGGGACTATGGTAATTTCATAAAATTTATTTCAGAATTTAAAAAAATTATTGTTGATTAATTTATCATTTATGTATTTAAATCAAATTAAACTAATAGAATAATAAAAAAAATAGTTAAGGAATAAATTGAGAGAAATAAGAATATTTACATAAGAACAGGTAAAGGTATTTACAAGAATTTATACACCCTATAATATTTACAAGGTATGAATTGATCTGTAATACAATATATTTATCTTTTGTTTTATATTTTATGTATTTACATATACATGTATATTTAAAAAAGTCTGTTTTTATGTACATTTAGTATGCACACTTATATATGCATTTTTTATCATGTAATAAAGCAACGCCATCTAGCGATCATAAGCGAACTGAGAGTACCAGACGAGCTCTAACCTTAGAGCCTAATGCTGCTCGATTATGATTGTCGGAGTTTTCCTTGTTTTAATATTCTTCTGTTTTCATTTTCTGTGTAGCGTGTGTGATTTACCTGTGTTTTTTTAAATGTTAAATAAATATAGAAATAAGCTAGCCGTGTGTTAAATTGTTCTTCACACATATGACATAGAAAATCTGACGCCCAAGACGTGCGGCTGAATCCAAAACGATAAGTATATTTTTGTTGTGGTTTACATTTTGTTGAATCGTCGGAATTGATGAGTTTATCCAAATTCATACAATCTAAATTCATATTGTTTATCCAAACAATCATATATAAATTAACTTTGGCTTATCCAAGCTTTTAAAATATATATATATATATATATATATATATATATATATATATATATATATATATATATATATATATATATTTCTGAGCAGCAGATCCGCTTACATGTCTCTTTGTTATTCATTTCTATTTTATGATTATTTTGCTTCTGTTTTGTATCAATGTGTGAAGTGTTTAATATTATTTTATATATATATAATGTGTTTAAGTAGTCGTATAATTTAATCATTTATACTGAATATTAAAGGCGAAATCAGGCTACTTTAAAAACGAAATTCGCAAAATTGTTGGAAAATAAGTTAGTTACCCAGACCACTGCCGCCGAGAAGCTACGCGCTTGTTTTGTTTTCTTTTCTTTTAGGAATGCGATTCTGTTCCGGCAACAGAAATTTATTACTTTCAAGTGCCTTTTGAAGGAAGGAAGGGGTCCTTTTTTTTTTCTCATAGCTAAATAATTCTTAAAAGAGAATCTTATTTCTCTATGAATGTATATTTTATTTTATAGTAAATAAGTATAAGATTTATTGAAATTGAAACTTATTCAATAAATAAAGTCATATGTGTTCATTATATGATATATAATATTGTTTTTGTATACATTTACTTAATTATTTAATTGCATTTAAATGATTCTAGGAATAACAAAAGAGAATTTTATCAATTTTATAAATATGTAATCTTTCATACATGTTCTGTTTTAAATCAAAAACAAAAGTATTGAATTATTAAAGCAATATATTGCTAAGTATTATTTAAAAGAAATTTATTTGAAAATTTATTTTTGATTCTTGTATTGATCTTATTGTTGTGGAAAATGTGTATTTTTGTATATTAGTTACATTATCTAATGATTCATATTTCTGAGAATGAGTATCTGTCATTATAAAATTATCTGTTACTGCATATATAATTTATGTTTGTGGTCTATGGAAATAATTAAATAATCTATTTGAAAGAATTTATGAATATTCTTAATGATTTTTGTGCACTAATAAGAAAATATTAAATACTCTATGAATAATATTTCTGAAATTAATCTGTATGTTTGTATTGTTTTCTATATATTCAAAAATTGTTTTAAAATTTAAATGATACTTTTTATATATACAATTCACAAGGTTATTATTTTCGTATGAAGTAGTAGGTAGTGATGATTTTACAGTGTTTGTGTTATATATATTAATATTTTTAGTAATTGTACTGGCTAGTTTCTAGTATTATTTTAATTATTTACTACAAAAGTATTACTTGTTTTGTTATTCCAATAATTGAAATACATTATCTTCTTTTAAAATGGCTATACTGAAGTGTTTGATTTGATGTTTCTGGTATTTGAATAATTTTATGTTTAAGAATTTTCTTTTGGTATCATTTGATTTTCTAAATATTTCACTAATATTGAAAGACTTTGGTAAAAATGGCTTTTCTTGGCAAATCTAAAAACAAGACCTCGAACTCTTGCAACAGAGCTTGGTTTGGCTGTGTCTGATGAGATGAAAATAATTGACCTTAGAGAACTTATAACTAAAAGTGATAATTATGATGAAGAACTTGTGAAAAACATACTTAGTGTTATAATAGAAGATCGCTTAGAGGCTGAAAAAGTAGCAGAATTTGAGAGATTAGCAAAAGAAAAGGAAATTGAAGAAGAAAGATTGCGTAAGTTACAAGTTGAAGAACAATTACGTTTAGAAAATGAACGTGGTTTTGAATTGGAAAAGCTTAGGCTCCAGCTCGAAGCTCAAAAGGCATCTACCTCCATTGTAGGCGCTTCTGATTCTGAATGTCAAAAATTCGAACTTAATCGTATCATTCCTAAATTTAATCCAAAAGAGGATGAAATTGGTCTATTTTTAATTATATTCGAGAGACGGTTGAAATTTATGAATCTTCCCGAGTCTTCTTGGATACCATATTTAATTGGATCTTTGCCAGCTGAAATAGCACAACTGCTTGCTAGAGAAAATGAACAAGATGCACAAAATTACCAAAGGGTGAAGGAAATGCTCCTTAAAAGATTTAGGGTTACTGCTGATAAGTTTCGACAGTTATTCTCACAACACAGAAAAAGTTCTGATACAACATGGCGAGACTTTTACTTTGAATTAGCCTCTTATTTTGAGGGATGGATAAAAGAAATGAATATTACAACTTTTGATCAACTCAAAAGCTTAATAATTGCTGATCAAATTAAGAAACGAACTCCACCAGAAGTCAAAGATCATTTTCTTGATTCTTGGGCAAACTGGATTAATCCTCTAGATATAGCTGAAAAACTGGATGCTTATGAGAATATCCGGCAAGGAACAAAGAAGCAATTGAACCAGTCTCAAAGGGAAACATATTCAAGAGATGCAAACAGGAAAACTATCCCAGATAGAAAATTTCGTCCTGTGATCAATGCTACAGAAAATGCTCAAAATCGATATTCAAAAGTTCCAATAACTCGTTCCTCTACTTCTAGATTAGATGGAAGATCATCTATCCGATGTTTCGGTTGCGGAACGCCTGGAGTTATCAGATCAAAATGTTCTATTTGTACAAGTTCTAAACATGAAGATACAACTGTTAATTGCATGAAATTATTCATTAATAATATAAATACAGATATGTCAAGTATGATTGTCTTCGAATTGTTTGGTAAGAAGATTGCAGTTTGCGCAGATACTGGTGCTTCACATTCTATTGCAGGAGAAAAGTTATATAACTTTTTGCGAGATAATGGAGTTGCTTTTGAAAACAAGAAAATTTCGTTCACTCTTGCTGATGGAAAACTTCAGTCCATGGTTGCCCTTAAAACCATCGTCAATCTGTGTATAGAAGGTAAAAGTGTGTCAACAGAACTTCTCGTTCTACCTGAAGCCAAGAATAACAGCACACTCTTAGGAAGAGATTTTCTCCATGCAGCTGGTATTGTTCTCGATGTTTAAAATGAAACCTGGCATTTTTGCGAAAATCCACAGAGACAGTATTTGTTCTATGTAAAACCTACTAATGCTAGAAAAGCATCAAACATTTCTAAAACTTCAGTGGTGCCTGAAACTACAACTATAGTTCACTTGAGAAGCGATGAAGGGAGACATCTAACAGAGACGCAAAGAGGCAAACTAAATTGTTTACTTCAAAGTTACAAGCATTGCTTTGAACCAGGGGAGAGCCCACTTCTTTCATTAAGCACAGAATAGAGACATTAGACCCTCATCCTGTATCTGTTCCACCGTATCGTATGTCTCCAGCCAAGAGAGAAATACTTAAAGAACAAATTGATGAACTGTTAACAAAGAATATAATCGAATCATGTGAATCAGCTTATGCTGCTCCTGTTGTACTCGTAGAAAAGCCCAATGGGAAAATCAGGTTATGTGTAGATTACAGAGGTCTCAATGCTGTTACAAAACCTGACACTTACCCATTACCTCGAATGGACGATCTCTTGAACGAAGCGACACCGACATCCTATATGTCTACCATTGACTTACAGTCTGGTTATCATCAGGTTCAAGTAGATGAGGCTGATTTGGACAAAACTGCTTTTATTTGTCCTTTTGGCACTTATCGTTATCTACGTATGCCTTTTGGATTAAGAAATGCACCTGCCACCTTTAACGCCTAATAGACAAATTCAGAAGTGGTCTGAAAGATGTCGTCGCACTCTCATACTTAGATGATATCATAGTCCTATCGGATTCATTTGACAAGCATTTGAAAGACCTAAAGACTGTTTTTGAGAGACTTTCTATTTAAATTCCATGCAAATAGAGATAAATGCAAATTTTCTTGTGAACGTGTTAAGTACTTAGGATTTTGGATCACCAGAAATGGAATTGAAGCTGATCGAGAGAAAATTGCATCTATCCAAAGAATTCCTGTTCCAAATAATGTCAAAGAACTCCAATCGTTCTTACAAACATGTTCATGGTTCAGAAGATATGTTCCAAACTTTGCGGACATAGCACGGCCTCTTAGCTACCTAACTAAGAAAAAAGTCAATTGGTCATTGGGATTCGAACAGCAAAAATCTTTCGAAACTTTGAAAGAACGTTTGACAACAGCCCCTGTGTTAAAACAACCGGATGGATCTATGTCTTTTGTAATTCGCACTGATGCTAGTAATTATGCCCTTGGCGCAGTTCTTCTACAAGGAAATAGCCCAGAAGAACACGTTATCGAATATGCGAGTCGTTTTTTGACCCTATCAGAACGCAACAATTCCACTACAGAGCGTGAAGCATTATCAGTATTTTGGGCATTGTAAAAATTTCGTGGCTACATTGACCACCAAGAAATGGTTATTGCTTCTGATCATCAAACTCTTAAATGGCTTCTGAGCATAAAGTCTCCCTCGGGACGCTTAGCAAGATGGGCTTTAAAGATCCAATCATTTAACTTAAAAATAGAATATACACCTGGAAAGGCAAATGTTGTGGCCGATATGTTATCAAGACCAACTTACTTTCATGATAATCCAAACTGTGAAATGAATGCAATCTCTGTCGATATGCCAACTAGGAAATCAAGTGATATTCGTAAAGAACAGTTAGCAGATCCATATCTGAAGAAAATTATCGATTGTCTGGAAAACAATGATAAGGATGAAAACTTTGCTAACTATATCAGTCGAGGATATATAATGAACGAAGGTATTTTGTATCGTTATTCGCCTGAAACGGATTCAGACGATGCGCAATTGGTTGTTCCTATCCAAGAACGACAAAGAATTCTGCAAGAATACCATGATGCTCCTACAGCTGGTCATTATGGAGTAGAAGGTACCTACAATAAGATAGCTTCCAAATATTATTTCACAGGCATGAGGAAGTACATCTCTGATTATGTCAAAACATGTGCGGAATGTAATCGGTATAAACCAACAAATCAGAAACCTGCTGGTCTGCTTAGAACGCCTATTTATGCGCAAAGATTCGAAACTCTTGCTATTGATCTCTTTGGTCCTCTTCCAGAAACTTCAACAGGAAAGAAATGGATATTTATTGTGGAAGACACGAGTACCAAATGGGTTGAGTTATTTGTCTTAATGAAGCCACAGCGTCAAACTGTGCCAAAATGCTACTTGAGGAAGTTTATTTACGCTATGGACTTCCTCGGAGATTAATCAGTGACAACGGATCTCAATTTGTTGGTGCCGTCATGCAGCAAATTTGTCATTTGTTAGATATCAAACAGGACCTTATCCCTGTTTATCATCCTCAAGCGAATCCCTCTGAACGTAAGAACAGAGATTTGAAACCTAGATTAGCCATCTTAGTAGGCGATGCGCATGATACCTGGGAAGAACATCTTCCGATGATTCGTTTTGCCATGAATACAGCTAGATGTGACGCCACTGGTCACACTGCCGCTTATCTGCAATTCGGCAGAGAGCTTAGGACGACGGATGATGTTCGTCATGACATGAGATCAATTATTAATAATGATAACTTTGTCCCTGAAATAACGCCTTATTTGAAAAGGTTTGCTCGCCTGACTCCTCAAATCAGGGAGCGAGTAGAACAAAAACAAGATAGAAGAAAGGTCTATTTTGACAAAAGACATACTATAAGCCAGGTGACAAAGTGTGGATTACTCTACATCAAATAAGTAATTCCAGGAACAAGAAAAGTAAAAAATTTATGCCAAGACGTGAAGGTCCATACCTCATACTTACAAACAGGTCTCCTACCACATATGATGTTGCAGATCCTGCTGCACCTGATCAAGTGTTAGGTACATATCATACGAACGTGATAAAGCCATACCAACTACCTTCATCGAAAGACAGAGGTCCAGTTGCTCCCTTTAGAAAACGAGAGAGACCTCCAAAAATTAGACAGTCAAATCCTGGCTCATCATCGAGACGATTTCAGAGCCAGAGGGGGGGTCTGTAATAAAGCAACGCCATCTAGCGTTCATAAGCGAACTGAGAGTACCAAACGAGCTCTAACCCTAGAGCCTAATGCTGCTCGATTATGATTGTCGGAGTTTTCCTTGTTTTAATATTCTTCTGTTTTCATTTTCTGTGTAGCGTGTGTGTGTGTGTGTAGCGTGTGTGTTTTTTTAAATGTTAAATAAATATAGAAATAAGCTAGCCGTGTGTTAAATTGTTTTTCACACATATGACATAATCATTATTTTTATTTTAAATAGTTTTTTTTTCCGCATATAGAATGAGATGTAACAAAAAAAAAAAATCCTTTTATCTTTTTAGTAGTCGCTTTTTTTTCCAAAGAAGTAGTTATCAAAGATAATTTTTTTTTCTATCTACAATTTATTTCATGGTGGTTGGTGAAGAAACTTTGGGTAATATCTGAGCAATGAAAGAGGATGCAATCTATTATGGGTACTTAGGTTATTATAGGACGGAAGGCTAATTATTGTTTCGTTATTAGTTTTATCAATATTTTTAATCACGTTAGGCATTATTTTTGCGAAGAATTCTCTCAGGGTAGGGATTTTTAATTCTTGTCTGATTTTTTTGATTTCTAATGAATCATGGGGCCTTAACTGCCCATCTGAGGGCTTTATTTTGGAGAGTTTCCAGTTATTTAATTTTACTGTCATGGGTGTAACCCCAGATAGGGCAGGCATAGGAAATAAGTGGTCGAAGATATGCTTTAAAAATGAACACTTTATTTTCCATGGAAAGTTTTGAATTCCAGTTTAAAAGTGGGTATAATGCAGCTGTTTGCCGTTTAAATTTGTTAATAATTTGGATCAGATGGGGGTGCCATGTTAATTTTCTGTCGAAAGTTACTCCCAAGTATTTACAGGTTTGTGACCACGGTATAATTTTGTTATTGATCTTAATTACACTGGGTGGAAGTAGTCTTTTTTTGTTAGAAATTATGGATACACTTTTATTTACATTAATAAGAATTTTTCATTTAACGAATCAGAGCTCAATCTGTTCTAAATGTTTGTTAAGCGATTCTGTGATATATGATGTTTTCCTACCTTGTGCTAGTATAAATGTGTCGTCTGCAAAAAGGTGCAGGGAAGTTAGTGTTGATGTTGGAATGTCGTTCACATAGATAAGAAAAAGTCTTGGTCCCAATTTGGACCCTTATGGCACGCCAGCTAAGATTTTTCTATGTGTTGAGCATGTAGTGCCAATGCGAACCTGGAACTTTCGCCCCAAAAGATAAGAAATTAGTATTTTAATAAGTTTGTCGGGTAGACCAATATTAATGAGTTTGTGTACAAATCCACCTATCCAAACTCGATCAAAAGCTTTGGCAATATCAAGAGAAGTTGCTCCTGTACTTTTCTTATGTTGAAATCCCTGGGTGATGATTTCCCCTACTCTCATAAATTGATGCGTTGTTGAATGTGTGTGTCTGAACCCATGTTGTTCAGTGATAAGTTTACTATTGTTTTCTGAAAATTCATCTAGTCTATTTAGAATAATTGCTTCGGTTATTTTGCTTAGAGATGGCAGTAGACTAATAGGTCTATAGCTTGAGGGAAGGTAATTGTCTTGTTTTGTTTCAATATTGATACTATTACTGCAATTTTCCATTTTTGAGGAAAATACGTTTTTTTTAATATCTCGTTAATAAGCATCGTAACTTTGAATAATGAGTTGATTGGAATTTTCTTTAGCATTTGGTTTGTTATTCCTTCAATTCCTGGGGATTTATTATCCTTTAATTTTTTGATTATTGCCATTACTTCCGAAGGGGTGGTTCTTTGTATGACTTGTGTGTGTGGTCTGGAGAGAAATCTGAGTATGTTGCTGGCAACCATATCTTCGGTTCTGGTGTCGTGTCGGTCATTAGAGGTGAATTGTGTTTCAAAAACTTCATCAATTGCTTCTGTTTTTTGTTTGTCTGTGTATGCAATTGTATTTTGGCCTTGAATGGTCGGAAAATATTGTGGTTTCTTCTTGAACATACTGAAGGCCTTCCAAATGGATCGGTCGTGCGTATTTAATGATTCTAATTTTTCTCTCCATTTCTGGGAATTGTATGAACTTATCTTGGCCTTAAATTCGTTATTCGCTTTATTATATTGATTTTTTATTCGGGGGTCTCTGCTAACTTGATATAATTTCCTGAGTTTGTTTCTATTTGCTTTCAAAATTCTGAGGTAACGGGGTAGGAGGTGAATGGGACGGGAGGAGTGAGGTTTTATCTGATTCTCGGTGCGCTGCAAGCAGTTTCGCCTCCAAGCGAATTGTCTCATTTTCAATTTCATCTCCTGTGTTTGTATGAATTATATTAAACGGGTAATTATTTAAAATTTGGTTGTATTTGATTCAATCCGTGTTATGAAGAATGGGAGTATTAATCAAAGGAATATTAAAGTCAAACTCGACCCTGACTGGATTGGGATCCGAACTGAGTTACGTGATTGTATAAATTTTAGTGTTATAATTAATTCTTCTGATGAGTGCAATATCAATTGTTGTTGCTGAATTAGCACTAAAATGTGTGGGTGTGTCAGGTGCATGGATTTTTAGTTCGGCTATATCAGCGAATATTTTAATTATTTGACCTGTTTTGTTATGTGCCCTACAGTTCCATGCAGTGTGCTTAGCAAGATCTCCAAATATTAAAATATCATAGTTTGTTGTAAGCAATTGCTTCAAGATCCATGTTTATGTATTGATATTGTGGTCTAGGTTTAATGTGTATGGAGCAGAATATAATATGGGGTAGGGTTGGCAAGGTCAATGTGACCAAAGTTGCCTCGATTGTAATTAATTTGTGTGTTGTGTTTTCGTAGTATGGGAGACTACTCTTGAAAAAAATAACTGTCCCACCCCCTGCTAGTGTGGTATTTCTGGGGCGATCATTTCTATAGCATGCATATCCTAGGATGTGAATATTTACATGTATGTATTTATGTATATGAAGTAATATAAGCTACTTTAAAGAAAATTATTTATAGAATATAAATGGGGAAACTCTTGTAGATTATTTTTTAAGGCTGTGTGCTATTGTTTTGAATGAGAGTCAAGTTAATTTTGATAGAATTTTACTTTTTATTAACTCTCTTTAGTATTTTGTTTAGTTTCTATTTTGAGAAATATAATTAATTTTATTTTAAAATGAATTTTTTAACTTTAAGTATTTAAGAATGCGGCATTTGAACAAAACATTGCTTAAAGATTTAAATCTAAATTTTTTGTGTAAGCTTGTTTTGAATAATTTGTCGTGATCAATATTGTTATAAATAATTTAATTGTCTAACTATAATTGAACTTGTTACGTGAAACTTAAAAATTCTTCTGAATTTTGTTAAACATTGGTTTATAATTTTTTAATCTTATTGAACCATAACCTTAAGGTTGTTGATTTAATACTTGTTCTCTAAATGTTAAGTCAAGTATTTTTCTATAAATGTAATATCCCTATAAAACTTTTCACTATATTTTGTGAGCAAATTAAAAACTTATTATAAATATTTATTTTAATGCGCTTCAGTAAACTAAATATATTTTTTAAAATTTCAGATCAATATGGGACGGAAATGCTGTGTGCATTTATGTCGTTCTAATTATGAGTCCGAAGGTTCTTATACTACAGTTTTCAAGTTTCCATCAGATCCCCACAGGAGGGAGAAGTGGATTAAAAACATAAACCGTGTAGATTAAGAACTAAGCTGTTCTGTAGTGGTATGTATCAAACATTTTGAAGAGAGATTTATAATTCGGGAAGACTCTGCTGTTCGTGATGATGGTACAATTTTAACAGTGCAACGAATAAAACTTGCACTTACTGGTGATGCATTGCCTACAAAATTTGAAAACCAGCCTTCATATTTATCGAAAAAAGCTGCCTGTTGAGAGGAAATCACCATCTTCAAGATGACAAGGAATAGAAAAATATGATGAAGGAAAATTTTCCCAATGGTGTAAAGATGATGAAATTTCCTCATTTTCAAATTTTTTAAGTAATTGCGACAGCAAGATCAATGAAAAATGGATAGTGTCAAAGAAAAGTAATTTTGTTGGATTTTATTTAATTGAAGATAGTGATAATCCAAAAGTTATTGTGGCCTTTAAAATATTAACAGATTTTTGTCTTAAAATATGGTATAAAAAGGCAGTTATTCACAGAGGCGTAGTGACGGGGGGCAAGGGGGGCTATCATGCCCCGGGCGCAGCTGGCAGAGGGGCAACAAATCATTTCAAAAATAAACAAAATTTTTTTAGAAAATTTCAATATTAGTTTTATTATAATATTTATTTTATTCGGTGAAATAAACTTTGCATTTTATACTTATTTTGTCATGTCCATGGAAAAGTAAAAAAAAAAATCTCAAGGAAAGAATCAAATTTGGAAATAAGATTGTTGATTAAAAATATATGAGGAAGACTGCAGGAGCTTTTGCCATAGAAAAGAAACTTTTACTCTTATATTTCAATGATTTTGCATAACTTGTTCCCTTTAAAAAGTATATTTATTTAACCATGCTTTCGATTTTTATTTCTTAATCAATTAGATTATCGGTTTTCATTCTTTTAGTCCTTCCTTTTTAAGTTTCATACTTGCTCAAAGTTTGTGATACTATTGTTTTGTAATACAAATCTTGTAAATGTGTAAATAACGAAAATATCTTAATTTTTTTTTTATGAAATTTCTGGAATATTTGATTGGTCAGTTTCATTTTAATGCATAAGAGATATTTTTATTTTGGTATAATGATATTTGCCAAATTATTTGTATTAATGTTGTATTACTTTTGGATCTATTAACGTAAGCAGATTAAAGCTTATGAAAGACGCCTATTTAATTTTGTGAACACACCAAGATTCTCAGTGCCTTTTATGAGTCCTAATTGTTGTACAATTAGGACTCATAAATGGCACTGATTATTCATGTTATCTAAGTTATATTGCTAAAAAAAGTCATAATAACTAACCAAACAAATAAGTTCGCTTTACTCAAAATAAAAAAAAAAGCGTTCAATGAATATTATTTCCTCTGACCCCTTCTAAGTGTTATAATTATTCAAAAATTAAAAAAAAAATTGTCGAAATTTCAGTGTTTTGAAACATTATTTGACGAGCTATTTTTAATTTCTTATAAGAGATTAAATTTTTTTATTGAACAAGCAATATTTCACTAATATTTTTTATTTCTTTTTATGATGAAAAATGTGAAAAAATTTAATTTTATTTTGACTATAATAACGTAATAAAAAATTATTCGCAAAAAAAGAAAATTTGATATATAAATATATATATATATATATTAATGAAAATTTGTAATCATTTAAATGTGCTAATAGCATCAGAAAAATCAAATTTATTTAAGTTATCAAGAAGCGATATAGAAAGATTAAATTCAGTTGTCATTAAGACTTTGAGAAATTATACTATCCATTGTCCCAAAATAAAAAAAAAATTCTTGTATTTTTATCTCAGGCTGTATTGTAACCTTTTAGCCTAGTGTCGCTTTATACTCGTGAGAAAATCCTGCTGAAACGTGTTTCTTATTAGCGGTCTCCTTTGTCCAAAATATTTTGTCCGACAGGCAGGAAGGAACCCCCCTTCACGGTGTTCGGCACCAGACTGACCTTCAAAGAAAGGGGGAAATTTTTTTATAATATAGCAATACAGTATGCCTCGTTGGGAATTGTCTTCCTGGAATCGAAATGGAGGGGATCGAGAATTAATTACCTCCAAATTCAAGGAAAACACAAACTTTCTTTCCTTTTTATTGTTCACACGGTTATTTCGTTTGTTCCCAAACATAGCTTTATTGGAAACAAAAATGTAAACTTTTGAAAATCTGGAGTATAGACATTTAAAATATTATTGCCGTAAGTTGTATTCTCTGTCTACTATGTATTCTTTCGATTCCAATATTTATTTCATATATTAGCTGGTATAAGTATTTATTAACATATGCTTGCAGAGTTTTGGAAATTAAATATTAAATTACTTATTAGTTAAAACTATTAATTTAAAAGTAATTTATTTAATGTTTAAATGTTTTTGTTTGGGGAAATCATTTTTATTTGACTCATAATTTTTCGGCTTTACATTAGCATCGAAAAATTCTTTTTTTCAATTCATAGAAATTAAAAATCTATAAACTTTTTTTCTTTTTGTAAATGTCTTTTTAATTTTAAATTTCTTTGTATGCTTAAATATACAAATATATTTCTTAATTAATTAGTTCAATTTATATAAAAACAAATATTTTAACTTGAAAAATTTCTTCCAGAAATTTACAAAGAAATCGTACATATTTCTCATTCTACATTATAAAATTTTAAAAATATAAGATCGCTTTAAATGATATAAATTTATTGAAAGAAAAAAACTTTATGACATTGCATGAGCAACACTTCCAAAATGATTCTTAATAGAAATAAATTTTTATTTCAATAAAAATAAGCATTTATTTTAATAATAAAATATATTTTAATAACTTAAAAAACAATTATATTAAATGCCTTAAAAATACGAAAAATATTTTTACTGCTATGATAGCTGATTCAGAAAATTCTTTTTTAATAAAATTAGGCGTTTAACAGTTAAAATATATTTTTATCTCAGTACTTGTGTAATTCTTGATAATAATTCAAATCAACGAAAAACTTGAAAGAACAATATAGAGTGCATCAGTTTGGAGAAAAATATAATTTTCAATAACATAATATATATTGTTTGGTAGAAAACTTCTGATTATATTAAATATGCATAATTTTACTTGAAATTGTGTGTTTTGATTTTTGATTTAAGAAATTTGCAAAATATTTTGGTTGTCTATATTAGGGTTTAGTTGCTTATCTGAAATTTGCATTGATAATGCTTTGGCAGGATTTAGTTATCTAAATTTAAATCAGATGAAAAATTATTAACAAAGATTTTCTAATTTTAGAATCAAAATTGGTTTTATGGTATAAAAATGAAATATTATAAAATATCAATATTACGTTTTGTGATTTAATTTTTTTACATTAAAAATAGTTTATGGTTTACATTAATGGTCTGAATGATATAATTTAAAAAGCTATTTTAAATGTGAAATTTCCTATAAAGTTGCAGTTTTTCTCCGGAATTTTTTTTTGAAATAAAAAATGAAATAAAATTTTCATGTTAATCTGTGGTAAATGAAATGTTTAAAAAATATCATTGTGAAAAATCAGGTGAGTTGATCTTAAATTTGGGGTGTAATGTCTTACCCAATTATTATTTTGCAATAAATAGCTAAAGTTTGTGAAGTTACTAATATTATAGAATTTTTGAAAATTTATTAGGATAAGTTATAGCACATGTTAAACACCGAATGAACACCAATTTGTAGAGTCTTTCATAGCTAAGATAATGCACAATTTAATAGGGAATAAAAATGTTTAATTGCTTCATTTGGTTAAAAAGTTAAAAAAAATACATTAAAAATTTTTAAGACATCGTTGTGGAAATGTTATATTATTAAAATCAATTTTCTTAAAAGTTAAAAATTAATTGATGAATAAATAAAATAATATCCCGCCTTCAAAATTATAATATACGGATCAAGGCCTACAGTGCCCATATCCGTTTACTTTACCGAGGTCCCTGGGGTGCGAAGCATATATCCGGTTTGCCCAAAGCGAAATCCCCGGTGTTGAGCTCCCAATGATGATTGGTCTTCAGTTAATCGACCCACTGAAAGGATGAAAGGTTGAATTGACTTAGCTTGAGAATCGAACCTCTCTGACTTGGGAGCGCTAAGTCACCATGTTTAACAAATGTAAAAGTTTAGGGTAGATACAGAATTCCATGGAACAGAAATCTATAGAGAAATGTGGGACTGAATGATGTTAATCAGCATTAGAGAAGAAATTAAACCTAAAACTCCATTAGAACTTCCAACATGCTTTACCTCATACGGTGAAGATAGAGAGAAGAAGAATTTCATTCAAATATTTTAAACTATTTCTGCATCAATTACAAGCTGTGAACGTTCATTCAGCAAAATAAAATTAATTTTGACTTATTTATGATCCACCATGAGTCAAAACCGTCTAAGTTTTTAGTATAGAAAATTTAACAATCTTAAGTATAGAAAAAAGAAAAATTTGAAATGATCAACTTTGATAACATAATTGATCAATTCTCTTCAGCAAAGGCAAGAAAAATGTGAATAGTGTAGTATATATTAGATTGCAAATAATTACAAACCTGCTTATTTCTATGATACGTAACGAATTATTTCATGTTTAAAAAATTTTTATGTTTTTTAAAATATTTGTTTTAGTATATAAAATTAAAAATATCTTTTTATAATTAATTCTAAAACACATAAGTCCAATTATTCTAATGACACTTTTCCAAATCCAAAATAATTATTTTTTGTAAATTAGAATTGAATTTTGTTTAAATTTAAAGCTTTGTTTTAGACTTTAAATTAATATATTTTCGATTATTTTATAGAAGGTACAATATTTATATTGTATTCTTTATTACAATTTTACTGCATTTATCACGCAATATATTATATATCATTACATTATTATATATCTCTTGTTACTTAATATATTTTATTCCCATATTTATTTTGTATTACTATTTTTTTCAATGGGGTGCCAAAAAAGGTATCGTACCCGGGCGCCGATTTTGCTCACTACGCCACTGGTTATTCACATGCAAGCATTTGAAGGCTTTTAGGTTCCGAACATAAATGTGACAGGTGGACAAAATTTTATTCGCTTGTCACTCACTTATCCTCATATGGAGAATGTTCAAAATTTGAAATAAATTTAGCTTGTGCATTTTATTTTTTAGAAATTTCTTTAAAGTTTGTCAGTGAAGAAATAATCAAAATGAAGATAAAATTTAATGGAACAAATTTCATTAATAACACAGAAACAGATAAGATATTCCATATTTATTATTTTATGGTCTGCTAAAATGTATTATACTTATCCAGCAGGATATTGTTTACTTAGGAATTCGCAAATCATGACACTGCCTCATCCATGTCATCTTAAAAAATTATCATCAGTCTCTCTTTCGAATTATACAAAAAACTGCAATATTGAGTATCTTTTACAGAAATCAAACTTGTTAGAAGACCATGAAAAAACAGTAAACTTACTATTAGATGAAATTTGTGTGAATCCAATGATGTTGTATAAATCTGGAAAACTTATTTGTGCTTCAAATAACTCTAATTCTGAAGCAACAACTGTTTTAGCTTTTAGGCTGTCTTCAGTTTTGTCAAAAAACAAGGATGTTGTAGCTTTTTTTCCAGTGCGGAATCTCACTGCTGAAGATTTGCTAAAATATACTCACCAAGTGTTGGAATGTGTTCACAAATTTGATTTTACGGTTTTAGCTGTAATTTCTGATAACAACCGTATAAATCGAAATATGTTTACAGAGTTCTGTGGAGGTGAATTAAAATCATCCATTCAACATCCATTTCGTCCTGAGGAAGAATTTTTTTTCATGTTTGACTGTTTACATATCATAAAAGCAATTAGAAATAACTGGCTAAATCAAACTTTCACAAAGCAAGTTTTATTTTTCCCAAGCCCTACAGAGGAAAAGTTGTGTCGTGGAAATTTAGCAGACTTGAAGGAACTGCACGAGTTAGAAAAGAATTCTTTTGTTAAAAAAGCTCCAAAATTATCGCATGAAGCACTACATCTTAGTAATATATAAAGACAAAATGTAAGTAATGCTTTAAATCTGTTTCATGAAACAAACTATGTTGCGTTAACCTTAAATAAGGAAAAATTGAACCCAGATGAAATTGAGACACCAAACTGTTTATATATATATTTCTACATGGTGGAAAATTATGAATGTAAAACATCCTTTCAGCAGTCACCGTTGCTTGCATGATCTAGCAGCACCAATCAAAAGTGTAAATGATAAAAAAAAATTTATTTTTAAAGGAATTTAACATTTGGTTGACAAAATGTGGATTAAACTGAACACTTTAAAGGCAGAAGATAAAAAAGCTCTTGGTATTCCGGGTAAAGAAGGTATGTTGTCAAAAGAAACATTTTGTGCTTTTAAATTTACAATGCAAACTGTAATTGAAATTATTCATTATGCATTTGAAACGCTTGGTCTTTCTTATGTTTTACATAGAAATTTTTAAACTGATAATTTAGAAGCTCGTTTTGGTCAATACCGCCAAATGAGCGGCGGGAATTATAATGTATCTTGCATGCAGATTTTTGAATATGGGGGGAAAAAAATTCAAATTGCTTAACCTGATTACTTTCTATTCCCAAAGAAAAGGTAAGTTTCAGTTAAAATATTTAAATTTTGTATGCCAAGATTTAGAAAATTGTGAAATACCTGAGCAATTCTATGATGCTTTAAATACTTCAGATGCTAATATCACAGAAGAAGTAATGCCAGTTCTCATTTGTGTATTGCAGGCTATGTTGCTTATAAGATATCTCTCAAATTAAGTTGTACAGCATGCATTTCAAAACTTGTAATGGATAAAACATTAATACTTGAATGTTCAAATGAGATTTTTAAATATTTAAGCTTAATTGACAAGGGTGCACTTAAATGGCCCCAAGAATATTTAATATTTATTACTATTTTAATGCCTTTCAAATATTTCAAAATTTAATGGATGAAACCTATGAAAATTCTTTTATTTGTTATCCCCTAATCAAAAAGCATTATTTATTCAACTTGTTTTAGAAAAACTAGAATTATAATTGGTGCGCCATTAAAAAATAAATGTATTAGTGGAGTTGAGCAAATTAATATTATAAAAAAGTGCTTATCTGGTTTAGCTAATATTTTTGACAATAATTATGCTAAGCTAAGGAATGATAAACATACCACTAAAAGTCTAAAACAAAAATTTTCTACATTAACAAATAGTTGATCAAAAAATAAATAAAAAAAGAGATTTTTAAGATCCATAATTTTTAAATTTGCTGTATACTTCTAGTATTTCACTGAAAAATAAATTTATTTATTAGATTATTCATTTTTTTAAAAAAAATACATTTAATTGGATATTTGATGTATCACTCCTGCAAAACTAA